>PVJS01005868.1:0-62291 GCA_004027185.1 Glis glis
AAAAAAAAAAAAAAAAAAAAAAAAAAAAAAAAAAAAAAAAAAGTAAAGAAAACATAACAGAGACTTCCAGGTAAACAAGACTATCACCATCATAGTGAAAAATCTCCAGGCACAGCTCACTTAAGCTCAGTGCCATACTCACTCCACAAAAGAATTCAGCTCTTCATACACTTCACTGCTTCAAAGCTTTTCAGTAGAACCCTTTTGGGATAATTGTTATACCACCAAGGAAACAAACAAGCCTACTTTGGGAATTATCTGCTAGGCAGAGGCTTTATCATACTATCACTCTACAAGTTAGCAGGTAATACCTGAGAACAGGCTCTCTGCCTGCAACCTTCGTGTAAATTCCTATACAAAATAGTGGCATTATAATTATTCTGAAACAGAGATTATTTTTTATAGTTAACTAAAATAAATAAATGTTCTAGCTTTCTAGCTAAATAGTTTATTAGCCACATTTCTACAAGTTTTTATTTTTTCCTTTCCCCATACAAGAATTATGTGTTTCTTTTTGGATTATCTTGTGTTTCTGAAGTGACGAATCTAGAAAATAAAGTTCTTTGCTTTGATTTTTCCCTCTAAAAGCAATTTTTCAAAAAGAATGATAAGTTTTAAATGTACATGCTTGTTTTGGGAGAGTCAATCACCTTTTATGTAATTTTACTTCTCTTACTTGGCTGTATATTTCTACTATAATTCATAAACTATATGCATATATCCGTCAGAATAATGTATAATCAGAATAGTCATTAATATAGGTGACCAGAAGCCTCTCCTATCAGAAATGTAGATTCATTTTTTAGGCTTCCTTAAAGACATTCCTTTTCTGTTTAATTTCTGCTGTTACTTGACTTGCTGTTTGAGATCTACATTAATCTCTCCTTCTCTCTTTAGTCTAATTTATGTCCAGAATCTTAAAGATTCTGAAATGTTCTAGTACTAAAAATATGGTTCTTAGTAAGCAGAAAGTTGCCTGCATCTTTCAATGGACAGTTGAAACAAATTATTGATAGGAGATGAATAAATTTTAAACTCAAGTATTTATTTATGTCTGTTAAATTTCCTGGATTCTGTTTTGGACTGCTAAAAATATATATACAAATAAAATATATGCAAATACATATGTACCCATAGTCTATGCATTGTTTTCTACCAATTTTGCCTATGATGCTAAGCACTTATATTAATATGTTTATAAAATAAGATTTATGTAATAATATAAAAACATTTATAAAGTTATATTTAATAACAAATAAATGTGCAAAATGTTACATTTATGAATATATATTTTACTGTCAAATAAAATGATTAATAAAGTAATGATATTAAATGATATTAGCATATAGTCCTTTTACTTCTATTTAAAAATTTTTGTCATTGATATATTACAAAATTGAAAGACTTAAGCAATCAGTATTAACATGCTGTGTTTTTTCAAAAGATTATTTTTCAACAATTTTTAAAAATTATGGTAGTAAACTAGAGTTTAAGTCATATTAATCTGTCTAATGTGTTTTATTTTTAAAGCATACAAATATTAGTTAAAAGTGGTCTCAATTTTAGTTTTAGCTCTCCAATCCTGAGATATGATAAGCCTACATTAGCATTATTTTAATTATAGAATTATTTAAATTAAGTAATACATAAAATATAAATCTCAATGTAATAGGAAGTACAAAAATACATAGGACACTAAACTTCCTTGAGTAATATCCAAACTCTCTCTTTCTGAGATTTACTTCCTGTAATAATTTTTACCTCTCCAAACATTTTATGTATTTATGTGCATAATCACATCAATGTACAATTTCATAATGTTGTATGTATCTATATTCAAATCTTATTTCACTTTATAGGAAAGATAAAACTAGGCATTCAAGGAATTGAAAGAGGGTCGCCTGAAGAGTGGGTGTACCAGCCATAATGTGATCCCTGGAGGGCAGGAGACAGCACTGCTACTGCTGTGGCTGCTGCTACCTATGCAGAAGGTAGAGGCTGAGGCAAGACATGAGGAGGTGGTGCTGCTGAAGTCCACCAGTCCTTTTCTACAGACAGGATCTGAAGCCAGCCACACTGCCCATCCAGCTTTTACATGTTCTAGCACCACTTCCCCAAGCAGTTGGCCAAGGCCTGAGCCCTCCACAGCCTTTCCCAGCTATCCAGCCGCTTGGGCTGCAGTTGTACACAGCAACCTGCCAATCTGCCCATCCTACTGTTTGAGGACCAGCCCCAGCTCCCTCATGTGAACCCCCGGTATTCAGGCCCCCAACCACTGGCAGCGGTGCCAGTAAAGCTGGGGCTGCGTCCGAGTCTTTTCCACCATCAACCTTAGGCATCTACTCCCACATCCAGGATGTTGACCCCTTTGGGTCCAGCATTTTTCTGCCTCAGTTTCATGCTCCCCTACATCAAAGCAAGCCAGAGCCATAGAAAGTCGACCCCCACTGAGCCACTGCTGTCCACCTGTTGTCTCACCTGCCACCTCCCAGCAGCCAAAGAAGGAGAATCAGAAGATACAAATCTTGGCTGAGTACCAACTCCATAGAACAGGAACTTGCCACCACTAGGCTTCTGGAAATCTGTCCTCAGCAGGCAGAGAGCCTGGTCCAGGGTGGTGGTGAAAGCAACATGGCCTTTAAGCCAATAATACCAACTGCCCATCTACTCAAGCCCTAAAGTGACAGGAATACAGGAAGAACCCACTATGGTCACCTGGCTTATCAGGGGCCTAGAAAGAAGGCTCAGGAAGCTCTGTTGGCCCTAAGGAATGCCCTCTTAAGTTCCCTGACTCCTTCAGTGCTATGAGCCAGCTAAACTGCCGGCTAAATGGGCAAGTAATGGAGCCATTTCTACTGCCCTACCTGACTTCCAAGGCCCTTTTTGACTCAGAAACCTCCACCTGAGTTTTGTCTGTCCCCAGATGGCAACTCGGAGGCTGTTTCCACTGACCTGCTTTAGGAAAACAGAGCTGGTAATACCTGTTAACACTGTTGCGGACCTCAATGCTGCCCATTTGGGCACAAGCTGGGATCCTGGAAAATCCTGGCAAGAAGGCAAAACTGAGGACAGTTCTGTGAGCCCCGGTATAGGCCACTTGGTTCTGAAGTACTTGTACCCTGTGTTCAGAACCGTGCTGGAGGACAGGCTCAAGACCTCTGTACTGGACGTCATCGCCAGTAATGAAAGAACATGCCATGGAGTGTGGTTGAAGCTTCTACACAGCAAGGCCCATCCACCCAGGCCCTGCACAGCCTCTACCAGAAAGTCAGCCGACTGCCAGAGCTCACCAGTCATGATGTGCTTCAATAGCTTCACCCTCAGCCAGCTCAACATCCAGTTGCTGGAATGCTGGTTTCATCACTTTTATAACCACAACATCATCCAGACCCACTACCAGCCCTGATGTTTTCTGAATACAGCTCATACCATGTGCCCTGGCCTCTCTGAGGAGCTGCTGGGGTACTGCTCTGGACTTGCTGTTCCAGACCTGCTGCTGCAATGCAGGCAGCAACAACGGCAGCAAAATGAACTGCAGCAGGTTTCCCAGAACTTGTCTACCCACTCAATGCTGTGCTTGGTCCAGAGCTGTGGCCAGAAAGACTCTGGAGACATAGACAGAGCAGCCCAGGGGGAATGGGTGAAGAGTGTAGGTGCCCCTAAAAATATAGAAAAGGAAGTGGAGGAGGCAGAGATGGTAGCAGAGGCAGCTGGGGCTCAGGGCATGGCAAGTAGTCCCGAGGTGGGCAGGCGAACTGGTGGTACAAGCTCATACAAAGCTCCCAGGTCTACATCAATGGCACCACTGATGCTTCTAGCTTCCCTTGTGGTAGCAGCAAGAGTAACAATAGTGGCATCAGTGAAAAAAGAAAGGGACAGGAGGTATGGGGCTTCCCCAGATTCTGTGCTCTTTCAAGAGGGAATAGTGGAGGGGGCTGAGGCCTGCCATTCTGCCAAAGAGGCTTGGCCAGGAAAGGGGCTGGCCATTCTGAATCTAGAGCCCCCACTGACTCCATGCTTACTGAGTAGATGCACAGCCAGGATAGAGGGGGCCCACTGCTAGACAAAAAATGGAAAGGGGGCACAGTGGAGATACCTCTTTAGGTCCCAAAAGGCTCAGCAGGAGTCCCGCTTGTCCCTCAAACAGGCTGCCCTCATGCTCACTAAGCCTGAACAAGTCCGTTTTCCAACTGATGGCACAAATGATGGCTGCCCACCAGGAGCCAGAGCCCGAGAAGAGCCCTCAGGAGCCACGCTCTCCAGCCCTGGTTTCAAGTCAAAATGCAAGGAACAGGCACTGCCTCTCTCTGAGCACAGGCCCTGGACAGCTGAGCGTCCACAAGGGACATATCCCAGGGGTGCTGAGGCCATCTAGAGGAGACTAGCGACGCTGCACCCACTGCACTGACACTGGCATAGTGCCTCTGGCCTATGTGACATTGACCCCAACTTCAAGTTCAACCCCCAGAAACAGCCAAAACTGAGGCCGCATGAATGCTGGTGGCCTCAGGGACTCTCATAACCTAGACTCAGAGCCTGAAAGCCCTTCACAAGCCCTCTGGTTTGTCTATAGAGAGTAAACTGAGAGCTGGGGCTGCATGTACTGTGTCCAGTATTAATTACTCTCTTAACTATCCCAAGTGACTTCATCCAGAACTCTACCCAAGTAAGGATGGAAGAGATGCCGCCCTGGGCTGCTAGAATTTCCCTAGTCCACCTGGCCACCTCTTCCATGGGTATAGACAAGCAGTTTCCTACAGAGGGAAGTGGCCCAGAAGGACATTTGCAAGATTCCCCTGGCCAAGTGGTGCTGAGAGTGGGCAATAGTATTGGAGCCAGACCCCTAAGCCCCTACTTGCAAATCTGATGTGACCAGTGTCCAATAATCAGAAGAGGGAGGAACCCAAGCTTCTGATTATGTATGTATACACTTATTATACCCATTAATAAAATGATATTCAGCCTTCAAAAAAAAGTAGTAATCATTTTATGTTGAGCCCTAGCAAAGTTTGGAAACAGCATTGTTGTCTCTATGTTTAAAGTAGTTTGTATTCCCTTCAGCCTCAGGTGTGGGTTCTGGAAGTTTCTGGGACTCTCAGAGGTCATCTTGATGGTCTCTCAGAGAAGGTTATCTTGATGTGAGAGTTGGTAATGTCACACTCAATGCCATCCAATCCAATATAATATTCTTCACCTTGTGAGTGACTCAGATTTATGTGTTGATACCATTTTAAACAACTTATTTTAACAGGAGTGCTATATATATTTATATATGTTAATGCAGAAAAATGAACTTATAATGCAGGCTGGACTCTAGGACACATTGTTAAGCCCAAAGCAGACACTGGAAATAATTTTTATAAAACGTTCAAGAAAGCACCTAAACATTTTCCAGTTAAGATGTCAGTATGTTTCAAGGATAAAGTAAGTTAGAGTTCTAACCTGTATCACAGAAACATTTGTAAGAACAAAGATTGCCAGTGAATCCAAAGGACAGAGACAGATTTGCCAATATGTGCAGTACTTCCACCTAAGAAGAACAAATAAATACAGCAGAAATTATATAAAATTCTAGTTCAGTACTTTATCCACTTGGTCAGAGACATCGTGAGGGGTCAATATGATATTTAAGCTCAAGATCGAGATAAAGATATGAAGAGGAGTAGCTGAAATTTATCTGTGTGGGATCAGTGAACTTGGTCATTTTTTTCTAATTCTGCTTTTTAAGCAGGCCATAGTATTTTTTATCCACTTTTCTTCAACATAGGTATTGAAAATCAATTTTGGTGAGATGTGCAATACTAGTAGGTTGGAGCTAATGGTAAAATAATTTTATTCCTTTGCATGTTGTCATGTTTCTTTTGAGTGGGTTTGAAATGTAATATCCTAGTATGAAAAGATACCTGGATCCTGTCTCTAAGCTCATATGAGGTTAGGCCATATAAACTAATCAATAAAATTTATTTTTCATAGAAAAACAGAGTTAAGATAGAAGGAGAAAGGGGAACCTATTATTGGAAAACAAATCAGTGAATTTATTTTTCTGATGAAAAGAGGCAATACATGTATGACTACTCTCAATATCTGCATGGTTCAAAAAGTCAGGGTCTTAATTATAGAGAGATGCTAAAAGAATAGAGACTCTGAACATTATGTATATGTGCTAGTGAGAGACATCAAGAAAAAAAAGAGAAAATAAAGAAAGGGGGAAAAGGGGAGACCTTAGAAAATTAAAACCTTTATCTGAAGAATAAACTACTTCAAGCTACTACTTGTTGAATCTATTAAAAGAAAAAATCAAGTGTAAAAGTTCTTTAATATCAAGAGTCATCCATCTTTGATCAATTTTTTCATGTTTGGAGACAAACTGGGTTTGTTCATACTTTCAGTAAATTACTCATGTATTTATAAATATTTTTATGAATCTTCTATGTTTTAAATTAGCTGATGAGCCCTAGGAATATTCAGGATAGTACAGAAAGGGTTTCTCCTTTATGGAATTGCATACACTGTCAGAGAATTTGACTATTCTGAAAACAATTAACACTCAAGTAACAAATGGCTTAAACATTATGTCTAAAGCATAATGTTTTTTAATATTGCCACATACTTTTAATAAGGCCATAAGTGAAACCATAAAATATCTTAAGTTTCATTTATCATAAAAGCTGAAATTCCACCTTCAGAATCTCCAGTTATCAATTAAGGTTACTAATCAGTTTCTTTAGGTATTTAGTTCAATCGTGTTTTTCCAAAATACTTTTTAAAATATAAATCTCTTGGGGGGATATAAAGGTAAGTATCACATTGCACTGTGGGCACAGATTCCTAAGAAGGAGTAATTTAAACAAGATTAATAAGAAATCTGTGCATAGGATGAATCTTCAGGGAAACAGCCTAGGGCTGGTGAAGTCCCCTAGATTCCACAAATTCTCTAGTCTGTCTTTCTATCCCGGCCATTCTTGGGGAGATCACATAATCGCATGATGACATCTGCTTGTGAGGAGGCTTAAATCCTAGGGGGGGAGGAGGAAGCAGAAATGTGAGTCTCAGTGGAAAAGGTTGGCCAATAACATTCTATTTTAAAGCACTTTCTCAGAAGCCCCATTTTCAACTTCATATTGCAACTCAATGACTAGGACAAGAACAAAGAGAACAGCATTTTAATTGGTGACACCTACATATAGATAGTTGGACAAGGGTAAAATCTAAATGGACAGAGTAGAAAACAAGACATTCTGCTACCTAGGGAGCCCATTTGCTGAGATGTGGGAACCCAGTGTGCTTCCCTCTGATTTCTTTCAGAGACAATATATACATACACACATATGTACAGACACACCTGATGCACGCCTTTGTTAGCCTACTAACCAAGAAACTGCTTTAGGATAAACTGTGCAAACAGTATATGTTATATAGTTAGCCATGCATTTATCTTCCGCCTAAGGAACCTGTAAAAAAATGCGACTGTGGATCCAATCAGCTCTTCCTCTAATATCTTGATGGCAGAAATGCAAAAGAGGAAAATACTTCCTAACCAATAGGATTTGTGACTCTAAGATATATTAACTAATTTTTGTTACCAACTCAAGTAACTAAGGAGAAAAATGAAAAACAAGTAAAAGGCTAGAAAAAAGAGTTCAATTACTATCTGACATAATTAAAAATGACAGAAATGAGGGAAGTATGGGAGTGGTATTGGGAAGCCAAACTGATCGAATCACATTTTGATGTGAATATGAAAATGCCAAAATGAAACACACCATTCTGTGTAATTAATGTGCACCAATAAAAAAGAAAAAAAATGATTCACTGTAGCTAATGCTTTGCACCTCTTTACTGAGCAACAGCTTACTTATAAATAATCCAACACTGAGTATATTGGTTACCATCATTTTAGTTAAAAGATACAAAAGGCTTATAGATAACAATCTATTTTTTGGCATCTGCAGGATAGTCCCTGGAGACAACATATAACACTTGATCTCAGCCAAAAGGCTAAGAGGAAATAGTCATGATAGATTTGAAAACATTATGGATCCATGGCACATGCTCAGTCACCAGGAGATGAATAATTAAAAAAAACTATGTATACTACTGAAGTTTAATATTTATAGAAGAACAAAGGCTACTAAGCTTATACTTTATTTTAAACATTTATTCATGTACTTCAGTGATCTGATTGTTTCCACATAGTTCAATAAATAAGGTGTAATTTCTCTCCTGTTATACTATCATCTTAATGGATAAATATAGGTCTTGATAGTAAAATCTGATTTCTATCTTATTATTAGTCTAATTTTTAAAGAACTGCATTATTGTAAAAGTCTACAGGCAGGAAAATAGTATATTTTAGGTTAGTTTTTATTTCTAGAAAGAATGAAAGGTTTATAAAGTTGAAAAAGGTAGGTGGAAAATCCCTGAGGAGAATATATTATATTTTAGCATACAACAAATGCTATTTTTTGGTATTATGATTTCTGAAGCTACAATTTGTATTTTCTAAACCTTCCAGAGTTTTAGCTATGATTTTCCAAGTGACTTCTTTCTCACTTATAAAAATAAGTGTTTATCTCTTTATTTTGGTGAAAATAACTGTGCTTTATAAAAATGCTTCAATTTCTGCCCTACTTGAGTAGGTAGTAAAGCAGAGCCAGTATCAGAACTGGGACTGAATGTCTCATGAAGAACACATTTTTCCTCCAGCTTCTACATGTAGTAGGCATTTGATTTGATCGGATTCACTCGAAGTACCATTTGTTCCTGAGTATAAGCTACCCTTTCACTTTTACAATTTCAATCTAAAGGAGAAAACAATATTATTCCTACTCTTCATCTATGTCTGGCACATGTGTCTAATAACACTTGATTTCTATTGACAAAGAGTAGAAACAATTGTCACTATTAGAGAGCAGAAGGAGCAATTTCTACGTCCCAGGCACTGTTATAAGCTCTTTGTGTCTATTATTTCATTTAAATCCCTCATCAAACCTAGAAGGTAGGTATAATTGTTGCATCATTATTATCCTAATATCACAGATTAGAAGCCAATGTATCAAGACATTAAGATATCTATCTCTGGTAACACAAGAGATAAATGATGAAGCTAGGTAGGCTTTGAACTTTAGACACCTTAGGAAATATGCAATAATACCTCTTTACAAATCCAATCCAATCCAATTCAGTAAGTTTGTGTAAGTTTCTAATGTGTAAAGCATTGCTGTATAGCATGCTGAGACTTTAATACTGAGTTAG
Source organism: Glis glis (assembly GCA_004027185.1). Classification (NCBI taxonomy): domain Eukaryota; kingdom Metazoa; phylum Chordata; class Mammalia; order Rodentia; family Gliridae; genus Glis; species Glis glis. The sequence continues at coordinate 9,256 of PVJS01005868.1, forward strand.
AGAGAACAGTGACCCTTGAAATTAGTAGAAGGTATAAAATGTACTCAGACAACAATATGATAAGGTGCAAAAAGATTTTAGTAAGGTCCAACTAATAAGGTATGCTACGGCTATATTTAGGAGACAACATTAAAACTCAAGAGATGTACTGAATTTGCTAAGAGAAAATTTTGAGAAATGGAGTTACTTCTAAGCAAGGACTCCAGACATGAATTGAAATACCATGTCTGCCATTCATTGTCATTTTAGGAATATATTGACCTCTACAAATCTAAGTTTATAAATACCTTAGAAGTTATAATAAGGACTGAAAGCAGAAGAGGGAAAGGTAAGTGAACTGGGCATAGGGAGAGGGAGAGAAGGGGAGAAAGAGAGGGTAGTAGGTAGGATGGATTTGAACAAAGCACAATATATGTATGTTTGGAAATGTCACAGAAAAACCCATTAATTTAGACAATTGATATGAATAAATAAGCTGTGTGTGGTGGCTCAGCCTTGAAATCCCAATACTGGAGAGGATGAGACAGAAGGATCACAGGTTCATGACTAGCCTCAGCAACTTAACAAGGCCCTCCACAGCTACTTAGTGAGACACTGTTTAAAAAATAAAAATAAAATAGGGGGTATATTTCAGAGATAGAATGCCCTGAGTTCCATCCCCAATACCACAAAAAGAATATATATATATGAATAAACAATAACAATAAGAAGAAAGGACTAAGAGTGTCATGCAAGAATAGTATTATACTAGACAAAATATTGTTAAAATTATTATAAATCACACATTTTTCATCCACTATTTTATTTACGTCCCATAACTGTGTGAGTTAACTAGTTTCTATTTTACATATGAAGAATTTGAACATGAAAGAAGTGAGAAATAAGCACAGACAACATTCAAATAAATCTCTTATTTATAAATTTGATGCCAAGTTTCAGGATTTATCCAGTATCCAGAAATGTCATTATAGACATTTGCTATATCGCCCTCCATGACACATCTTTAAATGATCTATTTTTCAAGTTTTAAAGAGATAATTTTGATAATTATTTATAATTATAAATCATAAATTGTTGATATCTAGATAATATAGCCATTCAAATGACATATTCTTCCTCTTTTAAAAAAATTTATGCGTTAAAATACTGTGATATTTTCATATACTTTGGTATTTGGTTCTGCTACTATTTTTATGAATATTTCCTTCACAAATCATAGCATAAAAGATGTTTTATTAACAAAATTATAGTATCCTATCAGTTACAAATTTTTGAAGTGTGGAGTGGTCACAGTAGACAGCCACAGTTTACAATTCGGCCAAGTTTTCTACTACAGCTGTATAAAAGCCACTGGGTTGAACTACTATAAATACTGAATGATCCCTGTTTTCACTGAGGAATTCAAGTCATTTACTTCACAGTTGATGAGACTGGAAAGGCATTGCAAAGAACTAAGATTTTTTTTTTAGTTTTGAAAACATTTGTCAGGAAGATTGGTTCATTAAGTCGCCCTGAAACATAAGATGTCCTAAGACTTTTGAAACTAGTAGTTAAATCTCCAAGAGTGATCAATGGATGATCTTCCTTAATGTGGATTTGGCAATCCGATTATGCCTACAGTTATGCTAGTCTAATTGCCTCAAACAATGTATGTGCTTTTTTATTTGATTCCTATGTCCCTGATTCACCATGGCTAACAACCCTCCAGTTCTTAAAACAAAACAAAACCATATTTTTCAATTTGATAAGACAAAAAACTAACACTGTATATTTTATATCGTTGGACCTTGCTCTGACTAGAAGTAAATCTCTTCTGTTAGCTAAATTACAGGCTTGTTATACAATAGCACATCATAGTTTTGGGTGGGGAGTGTGGGATTTGAAAGGAGTTGAAAACTGGCTTACTTGACTTAAATTAGAAAGAATTATGAATCACTCTTTGAAGAGAAAGAAGAATGTGAGGGAGGGAATGAAAGAGTGGCAAGAGCTGGCAGAGACCAAACAGGAAGGGACTTGAGAAGAAAGACGAACACAGTCTCATGAGGTTTCGAGTGAGACTCAGAGAAGAAAGTTGTATAAGAAATATATTTTAAAAGTTTTGCTTGGTGTTATGCATAGAATTTAATCTTACAAGTTATTTAAGATACATCAGTTAATATTTATACCACTTTTCAGTTCATCATAGGCATATTTCAGTATGCAAGACATTAAGATTGGTTACTTCCATAAACTGAAATAAGAGGCCCTTGTCGGTTACTTCTAAAGAGGAAAATAAAAATGATTGAGAAAAGTTTCTGGTGAACTGTAATCTAGTATTATCAAAACAGCAAGAAACTATTTACCAGGTCAGGGCTCAACACTTCAAAACTGTAACATATTCTCTTCTTACAGAAACCTTTTCTCCTCTGCTACTCCACAGTGTATTCTGCAAAAGTGATTATTGGTTAATACTTAGTTTTTTTGTAACTATCTAATTATAATGTATCTTTTATTTTGAAAAATTTAGGCATAGTACAATGTCTCCTGCTTCTTCAGCTTAGACTAAGTTCTGTATAAGTAGTCATTGTCTTAATTGGCTTCTCATTTATATTTGGTTTTCCTGAGATTCTCAGAGCATTTAGAAATTCTGGAATTTTTGGTCATCCTTCAGGAAAAATGCAGTTTGACCACTGTTTGGTATGGATATGGTTTGAAGTGTCCCGCAAAAGTTCATGTGCTGGAAGCTTGATTCCCAGTGTGGCAATGTTGAGGTGGTAGAGTCTTTAAAGGGCGGGGCCTAGTGGAAGGTAGTTAGGTTATTATGGGCACTGCTCTCAGAAAGGTTTAATGTAATTTTCATGGGCTCCTGGTTAGTTCCCACAAGGATGGGTTCTCATAAAAAGAGTGGCCTGGCCCCTTAACCTGTGGCCTCTTGTCTTTTTTTGTGATTCTCCCCTTTCTGCACACATCTGATTCCCTTTCTGTGTCTCTGCCATCCTCTGATGCAGCCATGGGGACCCCCCCAGGAGCTGAACAAATGGTATCATCTGATGTTGAACTTTCACCTCTAAGACTTTGAGTTAAATAAACCTTTTTTCATTATATATTACCTAGCCTTGAATATTTTGGTATAGCAACAGAAAACAGACTAACACAACAATCAAAGCTTGTCTTTTTATTCCCATCTTCCTCATACTTCTCTTTTCTCGCTATATAGTCCCTCTTCTTCCATCCTAGGCATACCACATTCTTTCCAGATTCTCATTATTACAACCACAATACTCCAGACATAAGAAAACAAATAAGTTGAGGATAACATTGAAACAGTGAGAAGAAGAGGCATGCCTAGAGACTTCAGGGTTTGAGGGAAACACAGGGTGTGTCTAGTGAATTTTCTTCTTGCCTCCATAGAGCCCAGGCAGGGCACTGCATGCTGCAACCTGGAACTACCAACACGCACAGACCTAAAAGAGCTTCAAGAAAAGCCTGTTCTCCCCTATGCAAAGGACCATAACAGAGTGATCTAAGCACAAAACACGCTTATTTGTTGATAAACAATGGTTATCAACATTTCTCTATTCTTTTTTTTTTTTTTTGGCAGTACCGGGGATTGAACCCAGGAACGTTCTAAGCTCCGTGCTACCCCCGGCCCTATTTTTTATACTTTATTTTGAAACCGGGTCTCACGAAGTTGCGGAGGGCCTCACTAGGTAGAGAGAGAGAGAGAGAGAGAGAGAGAGAGAGCTGAGGCTGGCCGCGAACCTGGATCCTCCGGTTCCGCCTCCCAAAGTACTGGGATTACAAGCGTGCGCCACCACGCCTGGCTAACATTTCTCTATTATAATTAAACACCTACAAAAAAAATCATCTGTTTAGTTTCTTGTGAGGGGACATCAAAGGATACAGCCAATTCCATATATACAGAGTTGACTCTCTACACTGACCAAAACTATACAGAGAGGAACAGCAGTCAACCATGGTTTGTACAGTTCTCCTGCTGATTTCACACAGCGCCCTAACTATCCATTAAACAGACATGACTATTTCGGTATGTGCTGGCAATTTTAAGTGGTACAGATTTTTACTAAGGCATGCATTAGTAGTTTATAGTCATGTTCCTGCTCCTCCTTACAAATGTTTTGTCAAAAGGGTGCTTGGAAGGTTTTTTTTTTTACCTAAAAGGTATCAATGGTCTTATTTCAAAGAAATGGAAAAAATTTGGAAGATATTAATATGATAAATAATTATGGGAAAATATGCTTTTCAAATAAATGAAATACATATGAACTTAAGATCTGGAAAATATTTGAGTCACATATTTAAATAAGGAATTTTAAGTTAGAAAAGCAATATAAAGCCATCCTTTCTAACTTTTGCAGCCTTCAGTTATTTTTAGTTTTCATCAACCTTATTGAGTCACTGTGTTAAATCAAATTATCATTACTTCATTAACCTTTAGATATTTTACATACTTTGTCCAAAATAGAGTGAAGAAAAATATTTTCTTCCACTGAAGAGATGCACATGAAAATTTTTCCACATGAAAGAATAAAAGAAAAATTTAAACAATTAATGCAAATGTCACAATCCATATCATAGTTCCATATGTAAAGCATTTAAAATAATGTTCATTTATAAGTGCTGGTAAAAAGAAAAGATGTATTTTTAAGAAGACAGACTAATTAATATATACTTGTTCTACTTTATCAAGAAATATATATAGATCTTTATGTCTTTTAAGTTACATATTTGAACAAATCCAAATGTGGATGCATTAGGAAAAAGATTTTTAAGGTAGTTTTAAAAAACCTATTGCAAACATTTCATGGTATCCCATAAATATGTACAAAGTTATGCTTTTACATATCAGTGAAAGATAAATTTAATTTTAAAATTTTTAAAGGAAGGCTTATTGCAATACCTCATGATTTTGGTAGACCTTTTGATGATTTTGGTAGTTGATTAAAATATTTTGTTACTACCCATAGTTTTCATCCTCGAAGACCTCAGTGATTTCTGCTTCTTCTTAAACACACATATTACTGGGCTTTTTTTTTTTTTTGCCCAGTACTAGATAGCAGAAGGAATGCTGTCTCTTCCAAGATTAGATTATAAAATGCATATTGCTTCTGTTTTATATTTTTCCCCCTTTGGGATAATGCACATAGGAAGAAACCAGCTTCAACTTAGGGAGCTGTCCTGTGGAAAGGCTACCATGACAAAGACCTGCGGTCCCTTGCAACCAGCCACGTGATGGGTTGCAGGCTGATCCTGTAGCCTCAGCAAAGTCTTAACTAACTGTCCATCTGCCTGACACTTTGCTACAACCTCATTAGAGAGCCTAAGCCAGAGTCAGCCAGCTCAACTACTCCCAGATTCCTGACCTCCAGAAACTGGGTGAAATAATAAATGTTTATGTCTTCAGCTACTAAATTTGGGAATAATTTGGTACACAGCAAGATATAAGAGATAACAAATATGTTAAAACTATGATTTAAAAATCTTGCCATTTGGAAATGTTATAAATAAATTTTCCATAGTCCCACTAATTATCTATATCATCTATTGTGTGTCTATGGGCAGTGTTCCAGATACTTCGTTCAGTGCTCGGTGTACAATGTACAATGTTCCTGAAATTTTACCTACCAGGTCCCAATGATCTTTGCAATAATTTTAGGAGGTAACACAGTTACCACTATACTCAGTCTACAGATAATGCTGGTACTCAGAGAGTTAAAAATACTAACTTCAACTCTCACAAATGTTAAGTGCCAGAACCAGTATTTAAATCTGAATCCTTTCTCTAAGCCTTTTCTTTTTCATCCTAGTGACCAATTTTAATGCTGAGGGCTGTAGCTGCATACAGTGAAGGAGATACCTCTCAAAATTGGTTCTAGCCTCCCAATTTAACACTGCTCCCAACACTGTAAGTTTGATCTCCACTGTGCAGTCATGCTATTTTAACACTATCATGTTTAATTCCAAATTGTTTCAGTATTAGCAAGTGCGCTTATTTTTTATTCCAGCCTTTTAAAATATGAGAGTCATATTTTCATAGGATTAGGAAAACAGAGTTCCACTCATGGCAGACAGTGTTACAGCATGTAAATGCAAAGAGAAATAAAACAATTCTTTTTGATAAGTAAACTCTCACATATTTTGACAATAAACTACAATGATGCTTTCAAGACCAGATATTTTAATCAGCTGCTAAAAAGGGGAAAATCTTATCTCTGCCTTAATTTTAACTTGACATCTAACTTCCTCCCGTGTTTTCTTCTTCATTTTGTGCTCCCTTCTTCTCTCCCTTCTTTCCTTTCTTCCTTCAACAAATAAATACTTGATGAACTTTTACTATGTGCTAGACATTGTACTAGTTGCTGGGCATAAACAGTAAAAAACACAGAGAGTAATGACAGGCAAGAGTCTCAGGACTCATTTTGAAGGGAGAGCTGATAAGATTTGCTCTTGGGCTGGATAGAAGAGACAAAGAGAAGCAAAAAATGATCCTAAGACTTCTAGTTTATTTACTGAGATGGGGAAGTTGCCATGAAGGGGGTAGGAATTATTATGGGGAGGGGAGTAGGCTTCGTGTTCCTTCGTTATGTTGGGGAGTGGTACAAATATACCCAGAAATGTACTTTCAGACATTTCAGGAAAAAGATGCAGGATAGTGATTTAAATTCAAGAGTTCTCAGTGTACAGAAGATGTGTAAGTTCTTGAGACTAGGTAATGCTCCTCTTGGTATCAAAGGTACTTAAACAAAAAGAGGGATTACAAGTAGACCTTAGAACTAGGAACTTATTTGGGCCCACTTTAGTAGAAAATGAGTTATTATTAGTTGAGTCACTCTTAATGGATAATTATTTTATCTATTATACCATTTTGCTATTTAGACAGTAAACAGTGGTAAAACTTTTCTTTTTGTTTGCCCTTGTATTTTCTGTTTAGGGACACCAAAATATAGCAATGGGGAAGAAATTAAGGGAGAAAAGACTGGAGAAGATTGAAAAGTTTTGAGTACCTATTGAGAAAGTGAGTTCACATGTGTTATTTTTATCTGCAAATTTTTTATTAATTTTTTTGTGGTACTGGGGATTGAACCCAAGGACATTCTACCTCCGAGCTACACCCCTAGCTCTATTTTTTATTCTTTATTTTGAAACAGGGTCTCACTAAGTTGCGGAGGGCCTAAGTAGCTGAGGCTGGCCATGAACCTGAAATCCTCCTGTCTCAGCCTCCCAAGTACTGGAATTACAAACATGTGCCACCACGCCTGGCTTTATCTGCCAATTTAGATAATAAGCTTCTGAAGGCAAAGGCTTCCTTCTTTTTTTTTTCATGCTCTATGATTAGTATGATATGGTAAGAACTAACCTTTATTGGATACATGTTATTAGCTAGGTACTTACTTTAAACTTTACAATGCCATATTTCATAACCCTAAGAAAACACTAATTATGAGATATGTCATCACTAGTGAATCACTAAGAAAAAATTACCAATTAAACTATGATGTACTTTCAAATCTATGATGTATCAAAAATGTTAGAAAGTGAAAAAAGGATCTTAGAATGTATATGCAATTATATATATTTTTGAACTTCTGGTCACTCTAAGGGGGGGAAGCAAAAAAAATGAGAAGGAAGAAAAGAAGAAATGCATAAGGCAAAATACAAATATATTTGCCTATTATATATGTTCCCAATAAATTCATTCACTGATTGGACAAATGCATGATTCAACCTTTCATTTCCATCTGAAATAAGAAATTACAAGAGAAGACTTCCTGGAAAAGTCCCATGTGGGACTAGTTTAGTTTTAAATTTAGTAAAATATAACCCTTAGAATATACAAGAAAGATAAATTCATCCAATTCCTTTGCTTCTGGCTCCATATTGGTTTCAAGCTGCTTGATACTATGGATAATGTTACTTTTAAGCCATGGACAAAAGTGATTTTCTGTTTGGTTCCATACCAAACTAACGTTAGCATTTCAATAATTGAATTTGAAATTGCTTTCTTTTGCTTACTGAAGCAATACTGGTTATATCACAAGACTGTAAATCACTCAGACAGTAATAAAGATGCTTCTACTGAATTACACAAAACGACGGTACTGTCTGTGGACTTTATGGGAACAAAGGCCATTTAAATATTTATTCATAATAGTTTATGCGTAATCATTGAAAGGACATTTTGAATTCAATTCCTGGTATTGGATTGCTATACTTTTGTTTTAGCTAGATTTCCAAGTAAAGTGGACTTCTTAAGGCCTAGATTTTTAGGTGAATAAAAAGAAATTAAATGTCTTGCCATTAGACATTTTCCTTAGCTATTAGATCTGAGAGTTAGGGAAAAATTTGAATCGATTCCTAAAACCATGTTATTTTTTTCATAAAAGTTATACAATCTATGTTGGAAATCAAGTAGTAGCACCTTGAAATGGTAAGAGTCACTCGTTAATTATTGGTTTCTAATTTTTATTTTATATTTTATTTATTTGTGTGTGTGTGTGTGTGTGTGTGTTACTGGGGATTGAACCCAGGGGCATTCTGCCTCCAAGCTACACCCTCAGCCCTACTTTATTTTTCTTTTGAAACAGGATCTCCCTAGGTTGATGAGAGTCTCACTACTTGCTGAGGCTGTCCTCGAACCTGTGATCCTCCTGTCTCAGCCTCCCAAATAGTGAAATTACAGGCATATGCCACCACGCCTGGCTCTAATTTTTAAATGTAAGTAAGAATTAAATAAAATTAGAAAAAATATAGTCCATAAATAAACCTACTTAACTATACTAATTTACACATTTCACCATATAATAAATGTCAGTATAACATGAAAAGAGCCTGGACACTGGGAGTAAAATTCAAAGACCACCATCCAGGAAACATTGACGTGTTTCAGGTTTTCATACTTATGGTCATCGTGAGCTCGACCATCCACGCAGGAAAGTTGAAGTATCAGGCTGGGTATTATTGCAGTTCTACTCCCCATCAAGTCGTCATTAAGTAATATGAAAAATACAGTTAGATTCTTTTTGATTTATGAATATATAAGGAAGAGAATGGATTACAAAATTATGGGAAATGCACACAATGGAATTCTACTAAGCAATAAAGAAGAACAAAATGGCAGCATTTGCAAGAAAATGGAAAGACCTGGAGAACATTATGTTAAGTGAGATTAGCCAATCACAATAAAAGAAGGGACATATGTTTTCATTAATGCTTGCAACCTAGGGAGTAGTGGGGACACAAAAGGAACTCCAATGACAGCAGAGATCCCTCAGTGATGCAAGGGAAGTGGTACAAGGGAAGGGGAAGGGCAAGAAAGAAGTGAATCTATGGAATTAATATCATAAACAATGTGTACATATGAGATTATACCAACATCATTCTCAGTACTACATGTGGGGAGGGAGGCGGGGGGAGGGACACCAAGAGCTGTGTGCATGTATGTTAACACCAAACTGATACTCAGATGTGAGACTAAAATGCGCCAATAAAAACATATAAAAAATAAAAATAAATAAAGAAAATTAGGGAAATTGGGGTACATGATTTCTTTTCTTTTTAATCACTCATATGCATTATTTTACAACAAAGAACACAAATACTTCTGGGGAAAAACTGAGAATAATGACCAATGTATTACTGACCTTAAAATGTGATAAAATATTTGAACAAATAGCACATAAAAACTACCCTTAACAAATATTATTAATGGGTTTCACAACTGGAAATATAAATATTTTAAAGTTCAAAAACATCACAGAGAAGCAATGTTAATGAATAAGCAAATTGTTCAAACTGGAAAAATATTGAAAATAATCATATTTGGAAAAAAGTACATTTTATGAAGCATTAATATCCATGACATACACAAAAGTATATAAATTAGTAAGAAACATTCAGTTCTACATAAAATGGAAAGATGCATAAAAAGATAATGTAGACAAGGAACAAAATTGCCCTATTAACTTAAAAATATTTAATAGACAGGCCAGGTGTGGTGGCACATGCTTGTAATCCCAGTACTTTGGGAGGTGGAGACCAGAGGATCCGGGTTCACGGCCAGCCTCAGCTCTCTCTCTCTCTCTCTCTCTCTCTCTCCCTTTCTCTCTCTCTCTCTCTCTCTCTCTCTCTACTTAGTGAGGCCCTCCGCAACTTCGTGAGACTCGGTTTCAAAATAAAATATAAAAAATAGGGCCGGGGGTGTAGCGTGGAGGTAGAATGCCTCTGGGTTCAATCCCCGGTACCGCAAAAAAAAAAAAAAATTCAATAGACAAAAATAAAAATGAATGTAAATTTTAAATGATTTTAGCTATCATATTAGCAGGGTTATAAATATATATTGAAATATATTGTAGTTTTCAAGCATAAATTACATTCAAGCATACACTAGTACTATTTTTGTAAGATTTTTTGAATACTGTTTTAACTTTTGTGTATCATACTACTTGATACTGAATTCACATTTTTAGAAATCTGTATTAAGGTATTACCAAAATAACAATTGTAATTCCATAGGTTTATTATCAATTATATTAATAAGAAATCAGTAGTAAAATTTTCAGACTAAAAATAAGTAAATGCTAGAAAGGGAAAATTCCTAAAGTGATTTTTTTAATGGTGGTAATATTATAGGTCCTTTTCTTTAATAGAAATTTGATAGAGTCAATTGGTAATTATCCCAATATCCATTCTCCTTTCCTTTCTTTTAGTAAAACAAAAAAAGCAGTGACGGTTTTAGCTGGTCACACAACCATCTAGTTCGAGGCTATATTAGCAGGCATCCTTTGCAATTAATAATTGTTGTGTGACTAACTTCTGACCAATAGGATATGAGAAAAAAATGATGTTTGTGACTTTCTAACCATTTCTTTAAATGGAAGATGCATTCTCACATTCAATGGATAGATTCAGATGTGGGGTGGAAAGGCCAACATCCTGGGTGGGGGTGATAAGGTGACAGTACAGAAAATACATGTCTTCTCCTACTGTCAACCTGGCATTATAGAATTTTTGGCAGAGAAGAGTATGATATTATCTGGAGAAACTACTGTTGTTTTCAGTTAAAGACATTAGCCAATGCTTTAATATAATAGTTTCTGTATTTTTCAAATAATCTACAATGAATATATATGCAGAAACACAAGTTGATTTTTACTTTAAAAGGAGAAAGAAACACAATTTAAATATAGAATTGATAGACTCTCCATTTTACTACTAAAAGATGATGGTCTTAACTTAGATATATGTGAGCCTAAGAAAATTTCAGGGTTTTTTTTTGCTTTTTTTTTTTGGGTACTAGGGATTGAACCCAGAGGTATTCTATCTCTGAGCTACAACTTCAGCCTATTTCATTCTTTTTTATTTTGAAACAGGGTCTCACTAAGTTGCTGAGGGCTTCACTAAATTGCTGAGGCTGGTCTCAAACCTGTGATCCTCCTGTCTCAGCCTCTCAAGTACTGGATTACAAGCATGCATCACAACATCAACTCTAAGACAATTACTTAAGGTTATCCCTATAAATCAATATTCTATCTACAAAAACTATGTATTGTTTAAAAACTATGTATTGTTGACCTTAAATGGTGGTTGTCTCATCTATTTGTGTATATGATAATATGAAAGAATTGAAGAAAATGCAATGTTAGCCATATCGAATTAGCACAAAAGATGTTCTAAAATTATGCCGTTAATATCACTTTTATGAGAGAATCCTTGGATTTGTGACATCTTTTTGAAGACACAAACATAGTCATAGTAGAACAGAGTGACAGTCATAAATTTGAATTAACTTCTCAGTCACAATCCCTAAAAAGAGACATCACTGTTGAGACTCAAGAGCTAGAGTTAGAGGACCTGAGGTCATCTCTAAGTAAAATTATAGAGGCGAGTGTCTTAACTTGTGCAAGTTTCACTTCCATCATATGCAAATTCAGCATAATAAGACAAACTCACTCATCAGGTTGGGTGAGGATTAAAAAGAATCTAGCACCATAACTGGCATATGGTTGAAGCTCCATAAAGATTAGTTTTTGTTATGATAATGGCAATTTAGTGGTGGATACTAAATGACAAAATAAAATACATATATATTTCTTTCAGTGGGCTTCAAGGTTAGAAAGTTAATGTGGAGTAATGGAAAAGGACTATATGGTAGTTAATAAATTTTCAGTTGTCAAATTGGCCAATAATTTAAAGTTGGAGAGTTCCTTCAAATAAAGTTATAATGAAATGCACATTTTAAAATATTAAACCATGCCAAGCTACACTTAACATGTATATTGAAAAGCCATCATGCTGCGACGTTTTTATTGGCACATATAACTAATATACCATAATGATGCTATGAGGCAAAGTGTTATCTTAGATCAAGAATTTTCATGGGCAGGATTTGGACTCAATAGAGAATGATTCTTTCATCTGTAGTGTCATTCCATATTGAGACTTATTAATAAAAGAGTATTGGTAGACTTAAATATAACAGCTGTCTAGATGTCATCATACACTCAAATAGAATACTTTCCAAGTAAAACGATGTATCAGATTAGGTTCCAAAGTTCATCCATACTATTCTGTGGAAATCTATATAATGTGTTTTATAAGTGGGGGATGGAGGTAGGATAAGATAGAATTTATAAGTAAGTAAAACAGGGATAAATTTAAATTGTGTTTTAATTATACATTATCCTAAGAGTATAGGGTGCAACAAGATGTGTATAAAATATGGCTATATATGTAACTGAAAGCAATAAGGTTCTGGTAAAGTGAATGAGCACAAGATGAAGAGGAACGTTCCTAGTCACCATGCATGCTACTCCTGAAAAATGTAGCATATGATTCTTTAAAATGGGATATTGATATCATTTCCACAAATTCTTTTAGCAGTAAAAATTGAGGGTCAGAAACTGTCATGTCCAAAATCCAGTTTTTAAATGGCTGTGCTGAGACTGAATCCCAGGACATTCTAGTTCATGTGTGGAATCCCTTGCTAAATAATTAGATAACTGCCTATATGTAAAATAAGCATGGCTTCAGATGATTAATAAGAGGTAAGTGTAGTGAATGTTACTCTCTTTTAGTTTTCATTCTCGTTTTACCATTCAATGTTCTATCTAGTGAGTACATTTCACAATCTCTTGTACAGTTTGGTATAGTCACATGACTGTGTCTATACTCATAGTATGTGAACAGAAGTGATATTTGCAAATTTTCTCTTATCTCATTTCATTGGACTTTTTTTCACTGTACAAAATGTTTGAACACAGACCTGGTATTGCTTCATCTTGGACCACACATACCAGGACAACACATTGGGGATGCACATGTATAAGAAGGAAAATACCTTCCAGAAGCACATCCTAGAGCTGAGCCAGCATAGCTGGAGATGTGTATAAGAAAGACAAGTATGCATTTTTCTTATTTGGCCACTGAAAGATCCCAGTCTCATTGTTACTACACCAATATCCATGCTTACCCTGTATGCTAACTAATATAATAAGCAAGAAACCAAGAGGGAAAGAGAAGGGATATAATTCTAACTCCAGCAACAGACAACAACTCAACCCCTTTAAGACAACAAAATTAGGTGGCAAATAGAAAGTAGATAAAGATTTTGAGAAGGGAGTGAGCTGATTAAGTCTATGAGAACTGTACACCGGAGACACTCATTACTGATAAACACAAAGAAACTACCTTTGAGTACAATAAAGGAGAAAAAGAGAATCTTAGATTTACCCCTTTCAGGTCAGCTCAGAGAAATTAGAGTGTAGATAACACAACAACAATAATACCAATAATAATAACCTATTGCTATTTTAGGGAAACAAGCAAACAGATGAGACATCTTGACCAAATGAACAAAGTTATAGTGAGCAGAATTAATGTGTGCGTTAATATGAGGAATTCCTCACAAATTCAAAGATTCTAAACTTTAGTTTTAGCACCTGAAAACGAGTGGTTTTAAGAATTTGAAAAAACCATTATGGAAAATAAATGGGATGTAAAAGACCGTGATTATTCTTGTTGATATCATTGTTACAGAAAATGAGGCAACTAATTCTCTGTAGGATCTGACATTATCAAAGTGGAATGTGATAGTTCATCTGTGCTTTGAAAGATAAGCAGATATCTTTCAGGCAGAAAGCGAGATAGGATTTCCGAATAGAATAAAGAATATGCTTAAAGGCATGGGACTATGTAAGAACACCAGATATAAAGGAAATTAATAGAGATTTACTAAGCTTGGGACCTCCAGTCACAAAATAGGAAATAATTGACCCAGGTAGATAAGAACAGATTCTGAAATAATTTGATCAAACAAGTAAGAGATGTGAGACATAATCCTATATGTTAAAACATCAGGTTTTTTTTTTAAACCAAAGAGTATTAAGAAGGATATTTTCCACAAAGAAATTCAAGCTTTGTTATGGCAGGTGGAAAGCAGCAAGGTCAGCTACAGGGAGTCTGAACAAAAGGCTGTTGCAAGTGATAACACAGGAGAAAATTGACATCTAAGCTAAATTAGTGGGAGTGGGTGTATATAAATATATGGCTGGATTGATGAGATAATCCTGAAATGCAGCCAATATCATTTGGTAAGCAACTAGACGTGGGGTCCTATGTAGCTTGAAAAACAGTGATTCTAGTGACTAAAATTCCAAAACAGGAACCAGGTTTGTGGAAGAGAAAGTAAATGAAGTTTTTTTTTTTATAATAGCCAAGAGTTTGGAGGAAAATATATGCTTCCATATTATATCCTTAAAATAAAATGCTGCATATAAGTAACATAAGTTTGTCATGTATTTTTGTTAGATTAGTCATTATATATATATATATATATATATATATTAGTCACTCTCTCTATATATATATCATATATATATATATATGGCTCTTCATAGGAGCTTGTATATGAAACAGCCATTCACTCCCAAGAGAGAATTTGAATTTTAATGGGAAGGAGCTCATTTCACTAAAAACTAGTAGCTCGGGCAATGTGCACCAAATTTACATCCCTACAAAATTCTAAGATAAACATGAAACAAGTAAATGGAATCTGAGAAAGAAAACAAAGCCCTTTCATCCAATCCACAAATTAATAAAAAAGCACTCTCTAGACGGAAAAGGAGGGAAGGAGGTGAAGAAGAAAGGTACAAAGAAAATCATGTCTGAGCTGTGCATGGTGGTGCATGCTTGTAATCCCAGTACTTAGGAGGTTGAGACAGAAGGCTCGCAGATTCAAGGACAGCCTCAGCAAGTAGTGAGACTCTCCTCAACCTAGCAAGACACTGTTTCAAAATGAAAATAAAATAGGGCTGGGGGTTTGGCTAGGAGGTAGAATGTTTCTGAGTTCAATCCCCAGTACCAAAAAAAAAAAAAGAAAAAAAAGAAATTCATGTCTAAGTATAACTTGTTTCACAGCCTTGGTATAAAAAACAAATATTTTGCATATTTACAGAGGCAATTAAAATTTACAGAATGCCCCTCAAATTGAAAAAAAACATAAACCAATAAATACAACTATATATTAAGATGTTAACATAGCCACATAGGGAAATTATTTCAAGTAACTTTAGAATAATAAAAAGTGAGTAATTGTGTAAATGCTGTTATAAACAAAAATCTTCACTACAAAGGAACAAGATAATGATCAAATAACTTCACTTTAAATTCAGTGACATTAAACTTGATTTGGAAATATTATGGACTCATAAATTCATCTTTACAAAAATATATATTGCTGTATAAAAATTAATATTCTTCAACTAAATAATTGCTAAAATATAGATAAGTTATTATAAACCAATAAAATATTGTTAAAGTCATTGATTAAAGATATATTTTAGGTAAAATTGATTTTTGACCAGGCATGGTGGTGCACACTTACAATCCCATTACTGGAAGCTGTCAGGTGGATCGCAGGTTCGAGGACAGCCACAACAAGTAGTGAGACTCTCCTCAACCTAGTGAGACCCTGTTTCCAGTAAAAATAAAATAGGACTGGGGGTGTAGCGTGGAGATAGAATGCCCCTAAGTTCAATCCTCAGTACCACAAAAAATTGATTTTTATAAACACAAAACATCCTATAACTATCTTAAAA
Organism: Glis glis; assembly: GCA_004027185.1. Classification (NCBI taxonomy): domain Eukaryota; kingdom Metazoa; phylum Chordata; class Mammalia; order Rodentia; family Gliridae; genus Glis; species Glis glis. Next base: position 25,350 of record PVJS01005868.1, read on the forward strand.
GTTAGTTCTTTAGAAATTCGCAAGTAAGTTGTATTCAACACACTAGTAAGGATGGGTGAGCAAAAACTAATTTATAAAAAGGAAAAAATTGACTTAATTCTTTAAAATTTCTTATAAATTGCTTCTTAGAGTTTCTGGGTTAGTTTGTTCTTTTGTTTTAAATTAATGGAGTTATTCTTCCATCTTTCTTGGAAGAAAGTTGGGCTTTGAGAAACCATCTATTTGTCTGATGTCATTTTGTATGTTATTATAAAACATAGAGGACCATAGAATTATTGTTAGATTTATTTTTGTTGAGAAAGAAGCTATGGTCTTTACTCTTAAAACATTTTAATCTTAAAGATTAAAAATGCAAGATTGCAGACACGAAAATATCTTGTGGTTAAAGAAATGATGTATTTATCAATACTGCTTATATAGTGACTGAAAACCTCAGAAACACAGAGTAATATTTAAGTTCAGATTGGAAGATGGTGCATATCAAAATACCATGCTGATTCAAGGATTCTTGACAGGTTTTTATTTATTTTTAGTAGACAAGCAAGAGCATTTAGCAGAACCCAGAGTGATTTTCAGTTTGTCTCTCACAGTCTCAGTGCTTCATATGAACTGCAGGCATCTGGGAAGCAATCATTTTACTTTCGCTTTTTCTCCCTACTTACTTTGTCCAAAAATGAATTTACCTAACATAAATTTACTTTATTTCACTTACATATATAAAAAGATTCTTTTTTGTTTTATGAAATAGTTTCTCTTCCATTTATCATTCCAAACTGACAAAAACAATGCATATTAGAGTCAGTGTTAATCTGACATAGTCTAGACTTTCAGTCATGTAAACATATAAATCTGTATATTATAATTACTTCAAATCTAAAGGTTAACTTGAACATAAGCTTCAATGTGTCATCTGCTAGACTTGGAAAGAAAAGCAATGATAATTTTGCTTTGTCTCATGCTCTCTCTAAAATCCTTTTGCTATAACTCTGCAGTATTATTTGAAGTTAGGAATTGAAGTGCATCCTGCATGGTTCTTATTGCTGAGAATTGCTTTGTCTAGTCTGTATCTTTTGTTTTTCCTTATGATATTTAGGACTGATTTTTCTAGGTCTGTGAAGAATGACATTGGTAATTTGGTAGGGATTGCATTGACTCTGTAGCTCACTTTAGGTAGAATGGCCATTTTGATATTTATTCTGACTTTCCAAGAGCATGGGACATCTCCATGCTTCTTCTTCTTCTTAAAATTCTTTCTTTAGTGTTTTATAATTTTCATTGTAGGGGTCTTTTACCTCCTTGGTTAAATTTATTCCTAGGTATTTAATACTTTTGAGTTTATTGTGAATGGAATTGTTTTTTGGATTTATTTTCCCTGACTTCAAAATATACTACAGAGCTATAGTAATAAAAATAACATGGTATTGGCACAAAAACAGACAGACTAATGGAAGAAAGAAGAAGATAGAGAAACAAATCCACACACACGCAACTAATTTTCAAAAGGTGCAAAACACATATGTTGGAGAAAAGTCAGCCTTTTCAATGAATAGTGTTGGGAAAACTGGTTATCTATTTGCATAAAAATGAAATTAAATCCCTACCTCTTACCCTGCACAAGAGTCAATTCAAGATGAATTAAAGACCTGAAAATTAGACCAGAGACTTTGGAATTACTACAGGAGGGCATAGGTACAACACTCCAACATATAGGCACAGGTAGAAACTTCCTCAATAAAACCCCCAAACCTCAGGAAATCAAAACAAGAATTAATAAATGGGATGGCATTAAACTAAAAATTTCTGCTTATCAAAGGAAACTATCAAGTCTAAAGTGAGACCCTACAGAGTTAGAGAATATCTTTGCCAGCTATTCCTCTGAAAGAGGACTAATATCTAGAATATACAAAGTACTTAAAAGATTTAACACTAAAAAAATCAAGAAATCAGCAATTGAACTAAATAGACACCTCACAAAAAAAGAAATACAAATGGCCAATAAATACATGAAGAAATGTTCAACATCATTCGCAATCAGGGAGATGCAAATCAAAACTACAATGAGATTCCATCTAACCCCAATCAGAATGGCAATCATTAAGAAGTCAAACAACAGTAAATGCTGGTGAGGATGTGGGGAAATAGGAACTCTTCTACACTGTTGGTGTGATTGCAAATTAGTACAGCCATTATGAAGATCAGTGTGGAGAGTCCTCAGAAAATTGAGAATGGATCCACTATATGATCCAACTATACCACTTCTGGATACCTTTCCAAAGGGACTGAAATCAGAATATAATAGTAATACATGCATACCCATGTATATAGCAGCACAATTCACAACAGCCAAATTATGGAACCAACTTAGGTGGAGATTATCTAGTCACAGAAAGTGAAGGGTCATATTTTTTCTTTCATATGCTGAATCTAGGGAATAACTGGGATATAAGAGGGACTTTAGATCATGGAGAAGAAACTCCAGTGGATTGAGGGAGATGATGTTGGGGAGGGGAGGGGTTGATGGGAGAGGGAAAATTAATGAAGAAAACACTTCCATTGACATTATGTACATATGTGAGAATAACAACGTCAATCTCAATATCCTCTATGGAGAAGGGGAGAAGTACAGAGGGAGCCGGGGGAAAACCCACCAAGTGCTGTGTGCTTGCATGTCACTATCACTATGAACTGCATTATGATATCACACTATATTGCACCAATAAAAGTATAGAAAAATAACCTGTTACCAATTTCTAAATTCTACCTCTTAGAAATTAGGCAATTAATTTCAAGTTATATTAATACATATACATGTTTAAAATTATTCATTTAATATGAACTAAAGAGGCTTACTCTTAAATATTGTGAAACAAAATATAATTTGCTCTGTGTATAATCTTACGTGTGTTTATACCTTTTCTCCCCAATATCATCTTCCTTGAATGTAGCATGTTGCAATGCTACTGAACGTTTTCTATTTTACAAATAGCATTTATGAAAACTCCCTGAGGATTTAATTTGTCTAAAATTTTATTAAATTATTTGAAAAATATTTATTTTTATATTGATTTATATGAAAATTTTATGTTATATGCTATGTTTCCAATCTATTAAAGCATTCGTCTTTATGGTTAAATGTTAAACAGTTTGCATTTTTATATTACTAATTTCTATGATAAATTATTAATAATCGCTGGGTTTCTTTTTCATTTTTTAGAAAACTAAATATTATTGTTATTTTTCTCCTCTTGTTTTAAAACATTGAGAATGAGGCTGGTATGAGTATCTGTTTTTAATATTAAGAAAATATTAAAACAGTAATAGAATTTAGGAAAATATAAAAGATTTAAGTAATACTTTTATAACAATATTTTCTTTGTAATATTAAAGCTATTTATATGCAGTTTTGGCAGGTTTCTGTACAAAAGAGTTAATGTGTTTGATTCATGGCTTTACATCCCATACAAGTGGCAAGTATTAAACGTAGGCTTAATTAATGATGATATAACTAACTTGATATAGCTTGCTTTTTCTGCAAGGAAGGAAGGAAAAAAGCCAGCTAGGAAACCTCTACTTCCTATCTTCAAACTCTTTTCTTCAATTCAGTTGTTTCTAAACTGGAACAACAAAAGTAAATGAAGCAAAACATAAATATATCCCACTTCTCAACTGTGTTCTCCATACTAGCTCCAGGTCAGCCTTTACTGCTCCAGACCCTTGCTGAATCTCAGGGACTGCAAAGACAAACAAGCCTTGGTTCATGAGTCATCAGGAGTGTGTCCTTCACCAGTCATACCTATTCCAAAAGAGAACTAAGGGATTGCAGCATCAAAGTGGAGATACAAAAGGTGTGGACAGAAATTCCAGCATTCCCCTCTACTTATTGCACCTTTGTCTTAAGAACTGCATTTAAAACTGAGCCCTAAGCCAGGCGTGGTGGCGCACGCTCGTAATCCCAGTACTTGGAAGGCTGAGACCGGAGGATCCGGGTTCACAGCCAGCCTCAGCTACTTAGTGAGGCCCTCCGCAAATTCGTGAGACCCTGTTTCAAAATAAAATATAAAAAATAGGGCCGGGGGTATAGCTCGGAGGTAGAACGCCCCTGGGTTTAATCCCTGGTACCGCAAAAAAAAAAAAAAAAAAAAACAATAAAACTGAGCTCTATCATCTTCTTTAGGGAGAATAGTTAGAGACTGGGAAAATAATGTTTTTAAAAAAAGCCCTAGGTCAGTGGATTCCAAAACTGGTTTAGCACTGTAAACCTCTAAGAAAATTTGAACAAATACCAACCCAAAAGCCCTGCACATCAGCATGTTTGATAAAATTGGCCTGGGAAATGTCATATGTATACATTGACAATCACTACTTAACTTGGGAACTATCTGGAACAGTTGCTAAAAAAAAGTAATTTGAGGACAATATAAAAGAACTCTATTTGAAGTGCTTTCATATTAAACAGCATCAATAAATAAGTGTTCTCTTATTTTTTCAAGTACATGCTTAAATAAAAGTGCACGTACCTGCACTGATTTTCCCTATTATTCCTACTCCTATTTTTAGCATAAGATTTGTTCTATTACTGAAGATTTCCCAGCCATGAGAGTTTCAAGATAACATGATTCATAACTATATAATGGCAATTCTTTTTCTTTATACTTTTATTGGTGCATTATAGTCTCACATCATAATGTAGTTCATAGTGATAGTGGCATACATGCACACAGCACTTGGTGGGCTTTCCCCCGGCTCTGTCCACAATCCCCCCTTCTCCATAAAGGATATTGAGATTGACATTGGTATTCTCACATATGTACACAATGTCAATGGAAGTGTTTCCTTCATTAATTTTCCTCCCCAAGACCACCTCTCTCACTCCACTGTAGTTTCTTCTTTACTATCTAAAGTCCATCTTATATCTCAATTACTCGCAAGCTTCCACACGAGATAAAAGATATAACCTTTCACTTTCTGTAACTGGCTAATCTCACTTAATATAATGTTTTTAAAATGGATGCATTTTCTTGAAAATGACATAATTTTATTCTTCTTTATTGCTGAGTAGAATTCCATTGTATTTATATCCCATAGTTTTGTAATCCATTCATCTGTTGATGGACACCTAGGTTGGTTCCATAATTTGGCTATTGTGAATTGTGCTGCTATATACAGGGATATGCATGTATTACTATGATATTCTGGTTTTAGTCCCTTTGGAAAGATACCCAGGAATGGTAAAGCCAGATCATATGGTGGATCCATTCTCAATTTTCTGAGGACTCTCCACACTGATCTCCATAATGGCTGTACTAATTTGCAATCACACCAACAGTGTAGAAGAGTTCCTATTTCCCCACATTCTCACCAGCATTTACTGTTGTTTGGCTTCTTGATGATTGCAATTGTGATTGGGGTTAGATGGAATCTCAGTGTAGTTTTGATTTGCATCTCCCTGATTGCGAATGATGTTGAACACTTTTTCATGTATTTATTGGCCATTTGTATTTCTTTTTTTGTGATGTGTGTATTTAGTTCAATTACTCATTTCTTGATAGGGTTTTTTTTAGTGTTAAATCTTTTAAGTACTTTTTATATTCTAGATATTAGTCCTCTTTCAGAGGAATAGCTGGCAAAGATATTCTCCAATTCTGTAGGGTCTCACTTTAGACTCTTGATAGTTTCCTTTGATGAGCAGAAACTTTTTAGTTTAATGCCATTCCATTTATTAATTCTTGTTTTGATTTCCTGAGGTTTGGGGGTTTTATTGAGGAAGTTGCTACCTGTGCCTATATGTTGGAGTGTTGAACCTATGCCATCCTGTAGTAATTTCAAAGTCTCTGGTCTAATTTTCAGGTCTTTAATTCATCTTGAATCAACTCTTGTGCAGGGTAAGAGGTAGGGATTTAATTTCATTTTTCTGCAAATAGATAACCAGTTTTCCCAACACTATTCATTGAAAAGGCTGACTTTTCTCCAACATATGTGTTTTGCATCTTTTGAAAATCAGTTGGCTATAAGTGTGTGGATTTGTTTTTGTATCTTCTGTTTCATTAGTCTATGTATCTGTTTTTGTGCCAATATCATGCTGTTTGTATTTCTATAGCTCTGTAGTATAATTTGAATCCAGGAATTGTGATGTCTCCTGTATGGTTCTTATTGCCGAGAATTACTTTGGTTATTCTGGGTTTTTTGTTTCTTCATATAAAATTTAGGACTGATTTTTCTAGGTCTATGAACAATGACATGGGTATTTTGATAGGAATTGCATTGACTCTGTAGATCATTTTTGGTAGAATGGACATTTTGATAATATTTATTCTGCCTATCCAAGAGCATGGAGAACTTTCCATCTTCTAAGATTTTCAATTTGTTTCTTTAGAGTTTTATAATGTTCATTGTAGAGATTTTTTGCCTCCTTGGTTAGATTTATCCCTAGGTATTTAAATGTTTTTAGGTTATTGTGAATGGAATTGTTTTCTGGATTTATTTTTCAGTGGATTCATGGTTGGCATATAGAAAAGCTAATGATATTTTTAGATTGATTTTATATCCTGCTACTTTGTTGAATTTGTTAATACATTCTAGATGTCTTTTCTGTTTGAGTTTTTTGGGTCTTCAAAATATAGGATTCTGTCATCTGCAAATAGAGGTGATTTCAGTTCTTTTTCTATTTGAATTATTTAATTTCCTTTTGTTGCTTTATCACTCTGGCAAGAGTCTAGATTATTATATTGAAAAGGAGTGGTGATTTTGGGGCATCCTTGTCTTGTTCCTGATTTTAAGGTGAATTCCTGCAGTTTTTCCTCCATTCAATATGATGTTGGCTCTGGGTTTATTGTATATTGCCTTACTGATGTTGAAGTAAGTTTCTTCTATTCTGATTTTCTGCAATGTTTTTAACAAGAAGGGGTGTTGCATTTTGTCAGATGCCTTTTCAGCATCTATTGAGATGATCGTTTGATTTTTGCCCTTAGTTCTTATTTATGTGGTGAATGACTTGTATTGTTTTGCATATGTTGAGCCAGGCTTACATCCTTGGAAAGAAACCAACGTGGTCATGGTGTACAAATTTCTTGATATGGTTTTGAGTACATACTTCAAGTATTTTGTTTAGAATTTTTGCATTTATGTTCATCAAAGATATTGGTCTTTAATTTTCTTTTCTTCTATCTTTATTCAGTTTTGGTATTAAGGTAATACTGGCTTTATAGAAGGAGTTTGGAAGGATTCCATCCCTTTCAAGTTAATGAAATAACTTGTGAAGTATTGGGTTTATTTCTTCTGTAAAAGTTTTGTAGAATTCAGCTAGGACTCCATCTTGGCCTGGGCTTTTCTTTTCAGTCCTCTGTTCTCTGTGCTATATCCAATTCCATAACGTTTCAACTGTCTTTTTTCTGTTGAGTTCTAACTGCTTTTCTTCTCTTGGCATGAAGCAGCCTTCCCTCTGGTTGAGTTTTGAGCCTTGGAGCAACTGAAGTGTACTGTCTTCCTCTATTCCACCATCTTTAATCTCCCCATAGAGTGGCTATTCTAATAATCCTAAGAAAAAAATTATACTTTTTCAAAATCATATTTGACTGTTTAAATTCAAAATTTGAATATATTATTAGGCATGATTATTAAGCCCAAGACAAGTTCTCTCTTTTTCTTTTTTTTTGTACTGGGGATTGAACTCAGTAGCATTCTACCTCTGAGCTATACCCCTAGCCCTTTTGTATTTTTTTGCTTTTATACAGTGTCTCCCTTGGTTGCTGAGTGTCTCAATACATTGCTGAGTCTGGCCTCAAATCTGCAATCCTCCTGTCTCATTCTCTGAAGTACTGGAGTTATAGGCATGGTCCACCACACCCAAGTCAGTTATTCTTTTATTGCTTAAATATTATTCACAGCACTTATTTTATAAAAAAAAGCAATTGAACCTGATAGTTTTATAAGCAGCATCCACTTTGGAACTTTTCTTTCTTTTCTTCCTGTGACTTCTTTAACATGAATTTTTTTCTGTCAGTGTTTTTCTATTTGCTTAGATTATTTATATAACCCATGTTTTAATTAGTAAATCTACAGTCTCAAAATTTAGAATAACGTGTTATATATGAATAGATTTATTAATGGATTCTAATAAAATAAGAGTACTCAAATTTCCTTTGAAACACACTGACTTTCTGCACTGTGTCAATCAATGGGTCAGTCAGTCTAGACATGTTACTTAAGTACCAGGCTCTGCAAATAATCACATTTGGGATCAGAAAAACTATCATCTTAACAATACATTCAAGAAAGCAGTAAAGTAGTGTAATTTCTACACCTTTTGTGAACTGTTAAACTTTAGGACTGCTATGGTTTATATATTGATTGATTGTGTGGTGATTTTGGGAGGAAGTGAGACTTTACGGAGGTGGAACTTAGTACAAAGTAATTGGGTCATTGGGAACAATGCCCTTTGAAAAGATTAATGTAGTTCCTGTGTGAACCCAGATCTATGATGCTGCCTGATGTTGAATTTTCAACCTCTAAAACTGTAAGCTATTATATATCACCTAGTTTCAGGTATTTTGTTATTTAGCATGCAAATCAACCACAATCATTTCCTCCTGTCTCAGTCTTCCAAGCACTGGGATTATAGCTATGCACCACCACTCCCAGCTCAGTTACACTTTCATTTTTTAAATATTAGGCATAGCACTAATTTTATAAAAATCAATTCATTTTTACCTAAAAATCAAATAAAATAATTTTCTGTTATTAAATTCATGTTATACAAACTATACAAAACAAATTTCTAAATGTTAAAACAACATACACTCTGGTATATAAAAATGTATTTCAAAAATTCAAGATTAATCATACCTAGAAATCATAGGAGTAGGGAAAATATCTTATAATGTGTTAGAGAACTCAGAAATGGTTCCCATAATTTCTTCTGAAATAGCAACCAAATTTTAAGATGATGGCTACTCAATCATCTTGTGTTTTTAAGCTACCACTTTTGTGGTCCTGTGCTGTCCATGAATGGCCATGTACCCTGAATAAAAATTCAACTTATTTAGTCATAACAGGTTTCCTGCTGTTATCACGTAACCAGATATCAATTTCTTATATATGCATGCTCAAGATTTGTTTTCCAGTGCTGTGTTTAATTTAAAATATATTTTTGAAGTTGAATATATATTACAAAATAAAGTATAACAACTTTAAAATCAATATTGCAGTCATCCTATTTAAAGGAAAATATTATTGTTTACTTTTCATGATAATATTATTGATCTACAAATTTCATAGTGCTTAGAGTTTTTCCTATATGAGTTTAAGTATTGTATTCCAGAAAATAAATATAAATATCAAATATCATATGTAGGCAGGCATGTTTGGCTCTCACCATCAAACTTTAAAATTGCTAATGTGGACCAAAGCAATTCCATTATATATACTAAGCTTCTATCAGAAAGTCTAAAGCAAGTCAATTATGGTCTGTAAAGAAATACCATAAATTGTTCCTCCATACAAACAAAAGCAAATAAATGACACTTTGGATGAATTTTTCTTATCTACAAGTAATTTTTATATTTCTCTAAAGGAATTGAGGTCTGGTGCTTTGAAATAATGCAATTGTTAATCTGCGAGTTGTTGTGTCTTTTCTGTGCCCTAAGTTGCTGCTCAACGCACATTAATATAAATTCTGCATTGCAAGTATTTTTTCTCGATTTAAGGAAATGAAAGGGCAAACAAGGAACCACCACACACTTTTCGTACCTTTTACCACACAATCAATTGCATTCAATCCGTTGCTAGAAATCCTCTAGTTCTGTATAGCCCTAAATCACTGGTATTCAAAGGTTTATTGCACATTCACACTCATTTGTCATTTGCAGGAAGTCTAATTGAGAGAATTTACAGTTGGTTGAGTGCTTCATTTAGATTGTGCATGTTTAATAAAAGCTTTTTAAGTTACTAATCTCAGCTCAGGAAACAACAAAAGTGCTGGAGGGTTAAAGAATAAAATATAGCAGGTAAATGTTATGGTGTGACATTTCCTTATAATGTTTCCAAGTAACTGCATTTACTGGCTTTGAATTGTTTTTACACATATAACGTGCTTTGCTGGAAAAATTTAGCCTATTACTTATGCCATGTGACAGAAATGTGAAGGTAGAATTACTCCTCAGTCAAAATGCTGTGGTTAGCTGAAAATAGTGTCAATAATTATTGCCCTGTAGGAGAAAGCCTAAAATAATATCTCAAGTGAAATAATCTTGAACATCTTCTCATAAAATAAATCTAATTAAATGGTAGGAGCTGACTTCAATCTATGTTACTCTGCAGTCATCTTAAAATGTAATTCTGATCTTCAACTTGAATAGTGAGCCATATGCATTGTTTATGGAATGGTACTGCACTGTAATACTCGTTTTACATAAATAACCCTTGTTGCCATTCAACCTTATTTTTTAAAGAAAATGTGAAACTATAGAAAAGACCAAAATGTTAAGTTTCAAAAACCTGGCAGGAAAATACTTCCAAGAACCCAGGTATATTAGTATCTGAATTCTTTTCTCTGGGCTGGTGTAGTGAAACTGTTTAGTCACCTAACAATAAGAAAAATCAAATTAAGCTGATGAACAATGCTACATGACAAAAAATGGAATCTGTGGATCAGCACTTTTAGTAGAAAGTCAGTAAGAACCACCCTGCTTTCCTATCATTCAGTAAACGTGAGCACCTCACTGTTTTCCTTAGCCGAATGAATTAAGTGCTAGCATCATCACATGAACTGAGCAGCTATTTAAACTCCATGGTTTCCATTTTTTTTTTTTTTTTGTGGTACCGGGGATTGAACACAAAGGCGTTCTACCTCCGCGCTACGCCCCCGGCCCTATTTTTTATACTTTATTTTGAAACCGTGTCTCACGAAGTTGCGGAGGCCTCACTAAGGAGAAAGAGGGAGAGAGAGACAGAGAGAGAGAGAGCGAGAGAGAGAGAGCGCTGAGGCTGGCCGCGAACCCGGATCCTCTGGTCTCCACCTCCCAAAGTACTGGGATTACAAGCGTGCGCCACCACGCCCGGCCTCCATGGTTTCCATTTAAAAAAGCAAAAAAAAAAAAAAAAAAACAAATCTCTTCTCTTAAGTGAAAGTGTTAATTCACTGTTATCACCTAGTTCATTTGGATTAGTATTTGATTTAAATAAAAATGCATAAATTCTTTGGAAATGGTGTTGATGATAAAGAGAGGCATGAGACACAGTAATATTATGAAAGAACCATTTATCCTTGTTTCAGAACTGAATGACAGTGGTCAAAATAAAGAAAAGCGTTCTCCAGTATGAGCAGCCCAAACTACTAATATTATAAAGGAAGAATGAATATATTCTCACTGGTTAAACTGTTGGATAAATGTCTCTAAATAAATATACTTAAATTGATTTTTAATTTAGAGTTTGACTCAAATTCCCTTGCCCCTTATGTTTTGGGAAGTTTGAACAGGAATGATGGAGGAAAGCACTTTGGCAACACAGAGGAGAATGCACCAAACAGTAATGAAATAGGTGATTTTCCTTTTCTTCCATTTAACGAGCATCTCATATAATTTTCTAAATGCTGGAGACTGAGCAGTGAATAACCGTACTTTCCATTTTCATAGAGCATACATATGTTCAGGTGAAAGAAAGAGATAATAAACAAGCAAATGTTTTCTTTATACATTTTACGGAGAAAAAGAAAGTTTGCAAAGACAAGTTGGAAGTGAGATGTGTGCAGATATTTCATACTTTCACAGACTATGAGGAAGAATCTCTGACGATGTGGTATTTAACAGAAACTAGAGAAAAATGACTGAGTGAAGCATATGGAGGACCAGGGAGAAAAATGATCAACACTTTAAGTGTAGTTTTATATCAAGTCAAAATTAGCTAAAGCTACAGTGACAGCAATCGTTCATGAGTCATTGGAATCATTTCTTGAGTCATTAATCCCTTGAAAGCTTTATTCAATATGGCACAAAACTAGCAGTCTTCATCATCATTTACCATTCCCTGCTCCTCTTTTCTCAACCAGCTTCTTCCCTCACCTTGACTTCCCTAACACTGAGCTCCTGATGCAGTCCCTTTGACTGCTACTAGTTTCTTTGTCCATTTGCATTTGTGCTGCTCTCACAAAATATCGTATGCTGGGTAATTTATACATAACAGAAACTCATATCTCACTGTTCTGAGGGCTTGGAAGACCAAGATTAAGGTGCCGCAGGTTTGGCATTTGGTGAGGGCCAGGTTTCTCCCTCCAAATTGGCACTGGGAATGCTGCTTTCCCTGGAGGGTGAAGGGCTAGAAAGAAGACTCATTCCCTCAAACCCTTTTATGAGGCACTAGTCACATCCACAAGGATCACATCTTCATGACCTAATCTCCTCTTAAAGGCCTCACCTGTTAATACCACCAATTGACAATTAAGTTCCAACATACGAATTTTGAGGGACACATTCAGACCAGAGCAACTAGTGTGATATACAATAACTAACAAAAGCATTCTTATGCCTCCCACTTTGGCTTTGTATTACCAGCATAGGTTTAAAAGACAAAAGGAATTTATTCACTTTCTCTAAAGGTTGAGCTAACTCTTTTCTATATAACACATTAGTTTCTCCGATCTGTATATTAATTTATGTCAATTGGTAAGGTTATCCTTGAATCCCAGTCAAAATATAAGTGCATGCTAATCCCCATTGTTGGTGCAATACAGAACTACCAAGTTAGTATTTAAAATAGAATCCATTTATTATCCCATTTTTGATGTTGTTGTTGTTGTGCGTCAGAAGTCCAGGCAAGGTGAGACTTAGCTGTTTCTCTGCTGAGAGTCTCCAGAAGCCCAAACGAAACAGACCCAAAGAGTCAGCAGGGCTGTATTCTTTTCTGGAGTCTCTGGGGATGAGTGTGTTTCATATTTATTGACTTTGTTGGTCAAATTCAGTCCCTGGCAGCTGGAAGAAAGGGGTGCCTGTTTGGCTGCTGACTGTCAGCTAGGGTTGGGCTTAGATATTCAAGGCTGCTCATATGCCTTCTTATGTATTACATACACCCCAACCCCAGCAACAGCAGACCTACTCCACATACTCTCAACTTCTCTGGCCTCCCCTTTGCCTTCATTCCTCTTCTGTCCTGATTTCTGAGACCCAGCTAGAGAAATACCTCTACTGTTAATGTACCAAGCATTTAGATTGGGCTCATCGAAATAATTGAGGATAATGTCCCTATTTTACAATAAGTAGCTTTGAGTCCATCTGCAAAGTCCCTTCACCGCCATTCCTAGATAAGTATTTGATTTAACAGCCAAGGGGCAGGAATTTTGGTGGATCTTCTTCAGAATTCTGTCTACCATAACATGCTAACACAGTATATCAGTATGTATTATCATTATTAGAGCAACTATTTAATCTTAGTAATTTTATAAATTAAAACAATTATTATCTTCATGTTGGAGATAGAGGAAACGAATGTGATTTAAGTAATTTACCCAAGCTTCTATACCCAACGGAACATGGGACAGAAATTAAACTTAAATGCCTATGATTCCACAGCATATGTTCCTTCTCAAATAATGACATAAATTACATGTCTGATGATGTTACCAAAAGTCAAGAGGATGGTCCTAAATTGAGCGTGATTAACCAAGTATTTTTGAGTTCAGATAATGTAGGTACTTAAAGCAATTCCTGCTAGAAGAGTAAATATTAGTCACATCCATGAAAATACACTACATTTGAAACTATTCTTGGTCATTTAAAAAAGTAAAATAGCCGGGCATGGTGGTGCACTCTTGTAATCCCAGTACTTGGGAGGCGGAGACCGGAGGATCTGGGTTCGTGGCCAGCCTCAGCTACTTAGTGAGGTCCTCCGCAACTTCGTGAGACCCGGTTTCAAAATACAGTATAAAAAATGGGGCCAGGGGTATAGCTTGGATGTAGAACGCCCCTGGTTCAATCCCCGGTACTGCAAAATAAATAAATAAATAAATAAATAAATAAATAAAAAAGTAAAATATTCAATATTCTCTTTTGCTGTTTAGAATACCTTAATTCTTCATTTAAAAGAGAAATAAATCAATTTATGTTCGGATATAAATGAAATAAATTTTAAAACATTGATTAGCAGAAAAACAATACAAAATGTTTCCCAATTCTAAAATTGCCGTATTATGATTTTTAAAAGGCATTTTAAAAGTAATTTTAAAATTACTTTAATAACCATGTGACTATTTAAAAGTAATCCCTCTAAAGATGCTAAATAAAATAGTAACAAGAATTTTAATGCTAATTCTAGATCATGGATGTAAAAGCAATCTCATAGTTTTTAGGAAGTTTATATTTATGATAGTGTCAACTATGAAGTTTAGCTTTTACATAGCATTTATTATTTATTCTAGAAATCTTGATTACAAATAAGTAAATAGAAACACAGAATAAGGAATCTCATAAATAAAGATCCCCAAAGCACAAATTTAAAAAGGTAGAGAGTTTGACTAAAATGTATTTAATTAACATATACAAACTGTAAGATTCAGAAATATATTTGCACATGTAGCCAAACTAGAAAAATTAAGACTGGAAAATTCTTCCTTTTTCTTTATCTGTAATTCAATTAATATATTATATATCAGACACAACATTCCCTGATTTGTATTATGCATACCCTTTAGAATAATTAAAAAATCTAAGATTCCAGTATTTTCCATAGAAAATAAAATAAAAACTCAACAAGTATTTAACTTTTAAAATGTAAAGCTGAATATATGTGTGTGTTTATGCATGTATATGCACATATATTTTACCCAAATATTTTATTGTGTTATAATCTCAAAACAGAAAAAGAAATAAAGTAATGATACAAATTTGTTCATTTTTCTCAAGATTCACAAACCTGGTTAATTAGATTAAATTAAGATGCAGAATCCATTTATCAATGTGTTATTTGTTATTACTTATAGTACAGAATCGTTAGCCTCCTCTTTCAAACTATATGTCTTGTCAAATTCAAGAACAAAAATCTGTAATAACAAAAAAATTAACAACAAAAAGAGATGAATTCTGTTAATAGAGATTTAATATAGTGAGGATTCTCCTCTTGTTGACCAATTTAATTTTTAATTTCTGTCAATTCACAGAAAAAATATCTCTTGTATTTAATGCTATATTGGATGTGAAGAATAGGATAGGGTTCGAACATTTATCTAGCACATCGTAGAAACTTGCAGAGCTTAACTTTTAACATTTGTTAAAACCTTAAAGTTTAACAAATTTTATACTTAGAAAAAAGAAACCACTATGGGAAAATGGGCCGGGGCAAGTTAAACCTAACAGAGTAGAGGCAAGAACCTCTTTACTCTGCCTGATTTTTAATTTATTTCCAGGCTGCCCATGTAGCTTTCTGGGTAGTGAGATTTCTTTCCATTAGGCTAAAGCCAGAGAAAGTACTGGAAGGCATTAACTCTAAGACTCTGCTGGCATGCACAGGGTTACCCAGCTGAGCACCACTGCGGCGTTCTCAGCATGGCATGGAAATGGAGGTTTGAGTGTATCAAATCCTTGACAAATGTTCCAGCAGTTAAGTAAAACTTTGTTTATACTGCGTGCCTCTCAACAGAAATTAAGAAGTGTGGAAACAATTCACGCAAGTGGTTGGCAATCTTCTCTCGTTCTCTCTTAGTGAATATGACAAGCTCACCTGCTGAGGGAGGCTGAAAATAAAGGACAATCTCACTCCATTAATAAAACATGAGCCACGACCGAATCTGAGGCCAACTAAGCCACCAGAGACCTAGTGTGACGCTTAATTTTGTCGATGATGGAAGTACTTTAGCCCGAGGTAACTCTCATGGAGGCCATATTTGCGTGCAAGCCTTCACTTAAAGCACTACCGCCAGGCAGAGTCAATGTTCAGGGGAGTGTAAACTTACAGTAAAAGGCAGGAACCACACAAGATGTTACATCGCCCGAGCCAGTCAACGTTGGTAGTGGCCTAATGTTTTATTGAAGCTCATTCCTCCTCAGAGGAGATCTGAAAATCCACTTAGTGCCCTCAGAAAATTGTCTGTTTGGGCTGCATGGAGTGGTTCCTGATCACAGAAAGATAAAAACATCAAAATAAGCTAATAGGGTTTTGCCATGAAATACAGTGCCCTGAGAACAAGCAGTGAAAGGGGGAGGTTTCCCGGGGATCTATTAAGTTCAAGGATTTGCGGAAGTTAGGAAACATGGCCTGGCAAAGGCAAGAGGAGAGACAGAGTATACAAGAGAAACGGAAAATAAAAAGCAATAACAAAAGGAAAGGAAAAAAGAAAAATTGTTTTCTAGGAAAAGAAAAAACAAGGCCTAGCAAACTGAGTAAAACCATCCTTAAATTTTTTTTATCAATCATACAGTGTTTGAAAATGATGCCGGGGCAGTGAAACAGAATTGTGTTGATTACTCCTATAAAATCTATTCCTTGGAAAATCATTGCAAATAATAAGAGTTCATAAAGGAATACCAGCAGAGAAAAGATATTTTGCGAGAGAGAATTTTTTCTTCTATCAATTTCATATACTTAAGCACACATTTTGACATTATGGTTCCATATATTCCCATGCTTCTTTCTTGAGACAGAAAATCTGATTTCTTTAATTCATAGTAATAATTTATATTCTCAACTGGAAAGCATTTAAAAATGACACTATGAAAAGAAAAAATGTAAAATTATCATTGAAGACTCCTGGGATGTACTCTTGATCTGACCTTCATTCATTTATGGGATTTTAATCAAAGACTTGTGCAAAGAAGAGTATGGAAGAAATAGTGAAATTTATGAAAGAGTTAAATTTCTTGGTTGCAGTGTGTTTTTCAGTTTGTCCTGAGTAGACTAGTACCATGGCTTAGGAGATAAGTGTTTTATCATCTTTTGTACCATTGCAACATTTTATATCTAATAATTCATAGAAATTCTGGAGGCCATGGCACCAACTAACTGATTCATAAATCTGTTACACAGGTAGAGATGTTTTCAGTAAAGGTATTAGAGCACAAGTTTGGAATCATATATTCTCACATTTGCAAGATGCGTGCCATTTTCTGCTCTTTTGTAGGTTGCAGAGCCAGAAAACTTCTTAAGGAAGGAATAAAATAGGTTAAATAAATCTGTGTCACCCTGACAGCTCTAGTTTTATATTGTATTAAGCCAAACACAGACTTTTAAAAATGATTTCTGATTGAGGTAAAAATTTCTTCCTTTCTTTCATACCCAAACAAAAAGTCCCTAGAGGAGCAGTTGCAAATTGCTCCCTCCTCTGGCTGAATCCAGCCAGCATATATGCATTTTATGTGGTCTGGACCCATTTTTTTTCAATTTCTGATAAGTTGATCCAACATTTAAAAATGGGGCGGTTTTAAATGCAAAGTCTGCATTACAGCTTCTCTTGAAAGTCAGAGACCTGGCACTACTGACCCACAATATCCCTAGGCGCCTGTCAGCCAGCCGGGAGCCTTACCAAGGTCAGGTACTGTGGCCAGCACACCCAGCCCATGCCAGCCCTAGCCTCTTCGGGGTCTCACTATCTCTGAGATAGATCTTTGCCACTTAATATCCCACTAGCCCCATTGTAAAATTTTTTAAATTATATTTCTCTGTATAATTGTGTCTATAAAAATTGTAAAATATGTATGAAATAAAACAGCCTTATAGTTAAAAAATAGAAGAGCATATTTATTTGTGGTCATGAAGAATGTGTGTTTAATATGTAATATACGCCTCCACCTCCACTACTTCCCTCACTTACCCTACCTGTCTGTCCCATGTAGACATTTTCATTTTAACCCTTGTGGGTTTTGCCTTGTTGGAATGTTAACCCATCTCCTGTGAACTTCTAAGGCATTTCTCATGAAACCTAATACTGCCTACTTTGTAGTTAACAATGTCTGTGCCTCTTCCTTCTTAAGGGACTCAAGGGACAAGTCTCATACACATTACAGTTCTTTACTCCCCCAATACTTGCCATGTATAAACTTCTTTGGCTGTAGTTTTATCCACTACGCCTTTTAAGCAAGACTCTTTTTATTTGCCAAATATAGGTCACATCATGTAAGTAGAATCAGACATAAAATGGCATTTTCTATGCTCTTTCTATCCTAGAAAAATAAACATTTTATGACTATGGCATTCCATTTTTTATAAGTAACTTTACCTCAACCTCTACTTGAATTAGAGGCTTATTTTCTAATTACCAAGAAATATTTGGTAGAATCATTTAATATTTAATGGGTTATATGTAGGAATGATGTTCTAGTAATAAACTTTATTAATTAACATCTTAAGTAGCTAGAAGTTCCCCAAAATCAAAGGGAAACCTTAATAGCTAAAGAAAGGTACAGTTATCACTGTGGCCCAGTTTAGACAACTCCCTAGGGAATACTTTTTATGTAAAGTGTTAATGTTCTAAAAGTTTTCTTTACTGGGTCCTTTTTCATGAGCTTACCAAGTTTGGTTTGCTAAAGAGAAAATTAATTAGACATGGAACTATATAATAATTATCTGAATGATAGAAATCACTCATATAGTCATTTCTTTATGCTAGTTCTAAAATGAGATTTTACATGAATGAACCTAATGTTCATAACAGCCCTGGTTGTACTGATGAGCAAATTGAAGTACCTAGAAATTAAGGAACTTGTTCAAGGTTACCCTGGTAACAGTGGCGAAACCTGTTTTCCACCCAGCTTATCTGCCTCCTGGGTCTGTGTGTTTAAGCAACCTCTATAGCGCCGACTGTTTATGGAACTGCATGTGAAGTAATTGAGAGTTTTGATAGTAAAATTTGCATGATTTTTCAAGATACTTGTTAGATATAATATTTTATGAGGAAAACATAGCTACTTTGATAGGTTAGTTTTAAGACAAATGTGACTCTAAAGATTTTTTTTAATGTGCAAAAAGAGATTTAGTGATTGCTCATTCCTCTCTCGAAATGTACCAGACTGTGTAGTATTTTAAGTACACACTTAAACTAGTAACGATAATATAAACTTATTTATGACAAAGCAGACATATGTCATAAGAGCCAGTGTGAATGCTCTCCTCTCTGTGTGCACCTCTCAATTCTGTCCTTTGTAGTACTGACCCTTTTAAAGTCATATTTTAGGACCTGACTTAAATATTACCTCCTTTGGGTATTTTTGTTTGTTTGCTTGTTTGTTTGTTTTGATTTTTTGTTTGTTTGGTACTAAGGATTGATTCCAGAGGCATTCTACCACCAAGCAACACTCCCAGCCCTTTTTATTTTTTTTATTTTGAAACAGGGTCTTGCTAAATTGCTGAGGCTAGTCTTGCACCTGCAATCCTCCTGTCTCAGCCTCTCAAGTATTAGGATTACAGGTGTGTGCCAAAACACCTAGCAAATAATGCCTCTTTTGTTATTCCTCCCCTTATAAATCTTTGCACATCACTCCTTTGCTTTCTCTCAGAGGACTTATCTAACTTCATTCTTGCTTACATGTTTTATATATGCCAACTATTTCCTTCCCAACTCAACTCATTGTATTCAATGAAGAATATCCATCACTTCCCACAGGTACTGACACAAAGAAAATGTGTTATATAGAGAATTTTTAATGAACTGTAATTAGTTCGGTAATAAAATATAAAGGTTTAGTATGGTAGTTGATTATGCATGAAAGACCAATAAGAAGTGAATCGGAGAAAAAGCTAAAATGCATTCCATATAGAGAGCTTTATGCTTTATGTAGTTTTATCAATAATATACTTTAGTGCTTTACAAACCATTTTTTCTTATGCATTCTAATCAATAAAATATTTTGAATATTTCTTCTCAATTAAGAAGAGTCACTTATTGAAAACATAATTTCACCTCCACTGCTACCATCCTCGTCCGAGCCACCATCATCTCTCACTTAGACTTCTGCAACAGTCTCCTAATTGGTCTTTCTACTCTGTGTTTACCCCGCATACACTCACAGATTGTATGGTTCCTCATCTTCCCCAGTAGAAGCTGAAACCCTTACAAAGGCCTACGTAGTCCTAGGATCCGATCCAGCGACTTGTCAACCCCATATCCTGCTTCACTCAGCTTCTCTCTCTCCACTCTAACCACCTTCTACCAGTTGTTCCTTGAAACAGTGGACAGCTCATACCTCAGTACTATTGCATGGGCTGTTGCCTCTGTCTACATTGTGAGTCTTTCTAGTACCCACATGGAGTGCTCACCCCACTCCTTCAGGTTGGTGACCAAATGTCAGCTCAGTAAGGAACTACCCAGACCATCCCTTGTAAACTGCACCTCAGCCTCCCAAGCTTTCTTATGCTCCACATTTCCTCCCCATAGCATTTATCACTGCCTAATGCCTTTCAGTGGGTTACATTCTTGTCAAGCAAGTATTCACTCCCCTCCCCTTCCTCTTTAAGAGGGGTGTATCTCTCTGACTATACCACTTGATTTAGTGGCTTAAATGTCAATGAATTAAAGAGGCTTTAAACAAGCCTGTGAGGTTTGGTTTGCCCCTGCGTTTCTCAGTATGCATACTTGTATTTTGAAGAGTATCTAATATTCTGACAGAAATTAAAATTAATCATTTTTTATCTGAAGGTATAAGATGATTCTAAAATATATTTTGAAAAACTAACACATAAGTATAACTGGGAAATCAGAAATAACTGAATAATGATAGAGTTACTTATTTCATTAAATTATAATATATCATATTATAAAGGTACCGTAATTTGTTTGGGTTTTTTTTATTTTTGTTTTGTTTTTTGTTTTGTACTGGAGATTGAACCCAGGTATGTTCTACCTCTGAGCTATACCCCCAAGCCCTTTTTTTTTTAAAGTTTGAAACTTTTGCTAATTTCCTGAGACTGTCCTTGAACCTGTGATCCTCCTGCCTCAGCCTCCTATTGGGATTACAGGCTGAGTCACTACACCAGAAAATACCATAACATTTGAAACTGTAGCCTAGCACATGAATGGACAATAATCCTGTGGGGTGAGGGGAACATAACCCAGTCTCTTTGATTGTGCTATGTACTTATTATTGTCAGCAAAGGGAGTAAGAAAAAACTGAGGGCAAGTTCTTGACAGATGCTAAAAGCCCAACCCAACCCCCAAATAACCAAATCAAAATGAGCCCCACTGTCTCCTTTTCCAGGTTTGGTTGTTGTTGTTATCTTTCATTTTCAGTACTGGGGATGAAACCCAGGGCCTCACACATGGTAGGCAAGTGCTCCACCACTGAGCAGGTTACTTTTAATTTGATGCATGGAAACTTAGTTTATTGCCATTATTTGTGAAAAAAAAATCACTAAAAGAAATAACAGCTGAGTACCCTAATTTAAAATTTTTCAAGTTCTGTACATCTTTTTGATTGTTTGCTACATAACACCTTTCACCTCAATCCTTTCTCTGAAAGTGAGATTATATAATCCTGTGTTCAGTAAAATGTATATGTACCACTGATCAATTAAAAGTCAGTATCAGCCAGGCATGGTGGCGCACGCTTGTAATCCCAGTACTTGGGAGGCTGAGACAGGAGGATCACAGGTTGGCGGCCAGCCTCAGCTACTTAGTGAGGCCCTCCACAACTTAGTGAGACCCTGTTTCAAAATAAAGAATAAAAAATAGGGCTGGGAGTGTAGGCCGGAGGTAGAATGCCCCTGGGTTCAATCCCCAGTACCGCCAAAAAAATTAAAAATATATATTAAAAATAAAAAATAAAAGTCAGTATCAGAAGCAGGGCATGGTGGTGTAACCCTGTAATCACAGTGCTTGGGAGACTGAGACAGTAGGATTTCAGGTCCAAGGGCAGCCTCAGAAACTTAGCGAGACTCTCAGCAACCTAGCAAGACATTGTCTCAAGAAAAAAAAAAAAGGACTGGGATGTAGCTCATAGGTAGAATGATCCTGGGTTCAATCCCCGTACCAAGAAAAGAAAAAAAAGTCAATATCAGGGTTGGGTATGTAAGTTAGTGGTCAAGCACTTGCCTAGAATTTCTTTTAAATAAATACACAAATGTCACTATCAAGCAGCAGAAGCCCATATCAAACCACTGTCATATTCTGCTAATACTGGTGGTTCTCTGAGAGTTCTCTTTCTGTTCATTCTTGTCCTTCACCTTCATGATCACAAGATCCCTTCACAGGAATCTCCTTCTTATTATATGGTGTCTCATATAAATTATTCACCTTACTAGTTTCAGATTGCCAACATAACAAATCACACAAATTCAGCAGTTTAAGCAATGCACATTTTCATCTTACAGTTAGTAGGTCAGAAGTCCCACACAGATCTCAAGGTGACTACAGGCCCGAGCTCTTTTCTGGTTACACAAGGGAGAATCCTTTTGCCTTGTGCAACTACTAGAAGCTGCTCCCATTCCTTAACTAGTGCTCTCCCTCTTCCCTCTTCAAAGCCAGCAGGGTTGGTTTCATGAATCCTTCTTCCATTGTTACATCTGTCTCCAGTCTCTGCCAGGAAAGCCTCTTCCTTTTAAGAACTCATATGATTAGATTAGGCCCACATGGACAATCCAGGAGAATTTCCTCATCTCAGTATAATATCTTTAGTCATGTCTGCAAAGTCCCTTTTCACCTTTTTACCAAGTGAGGTAACATATTCAGTTTCCAGAGATTTGTGCGTGGACATCTTTAGGGGTCTATTAATCTGCCTCCCGCATCCACCGTGACCTCTCCCAAACACAGAAATTCACCACATGAGATCTCAAATAATATAAAGATGCAGAATCCCACATTAACATGAAATAATTTAATCAAGCTTAATTTATTAATAATGCTATATATTTCTATATTCCAGTATGATGAATTTTTTTCTGACCAAATGCACTCAATATAACTTAATAAAGCATTAACATTTTACCAAAAAAGTCCATGGTTTTTCAACTGGTGTTATAAACATGGATTCTTTTGGAAAAAAATACATTTATATCCTCATTTTAGAACTCATTAGAATGAATGAAGATGTAAATTGCAATAAAATGATCAAAGGGAAGGCTGGCTGCATCTCGCTCTCTGCTTTGGAAGCCCGGGGATGCCCTTCTTTCCATTTTCAGGGATAATCAGTCCCTAAGGGATGCTTTTATGCTAACTAAACAGTGAAGATTGAAGGGGAAAAACAGATTGCAATTTCATTAATTACAGTGAGAATAAAGTTGTCATAAGACTGAAAATTCAGAACTTAGGTCAGAACAAGCAATAGATCTTCAATATTATAGTTATGCAAAATGGAACTCATTATTAATAAGTGTCGTGGCACCACTTGTTGCGGATGGTGTTGCTGTTGATTGATTGATTAGAAGTCTCTCACATGAATGACAACAGAGTCAACATGGCAAGATCTGAGAAGGCTGGGGAGGAGAGAGATATTTCTCTCTCCTGCTATCCTTTCACCAGCGTCCTGCTTTTATTGAGAGTTATTACCAAACATAGTCAAAATAATTGATCACAGGAGATAGCAAAGCAGTCATGGGGTGAGTTGGGGAAAAACATCAAGGTAGTCACGATGAATCAGGGAAGGAAAGGGCAAACAAGAAAATTGTCAGGGTCTTTTGTTTATCAGTCTTATTTGGTCCTTGGAGATTTGTCTGCATGCAGAAATCTCCACTTGGGTGGGCAGTTTGTGCCCCTCCCAAGCCAGACCAAGGTGACCTCAAAGCAGATGACTAGCAAGGGCCACAACAAATAAGTAGCCATTTTATTGAAATAACTTAAGAAATCATTTTCCCAGTAACATACTATTCCTGGACTGCATGAGAAGCCCCTCTTAGTTTTACTGTACAATTCCTACCATAGATTTCCAACACCAACATTGGTGAGCTTAAGATGAAAAAATAAATAAATAATAAATGAATAAATAAATAAATAGGTTTGAAAATAATTAGAAGTTTTGGTCCCAAAGTGTCACATATCCCTTGGGTTCACATTTTATTGATATTCACATTTAGATACGAGGAGGGGTGAGACAATGAGTCCTTGGCTGGGTAGCTGCTTCTAGTGATAATTTTGTACCTTTGAAAAGGCAATATACATTTGGATGCAAACTAACCAACTCAACTATATGGATAAGTAAGTAAATATGGAAACAGAGATCATTTAAAATATTTTAAAGTGTATTTTATATATATATTGTGTGTGTGTGTGTGTGTGTGTGTGTGTGTGTGTGTGTGTGGTACCAGGGATTGAACGCAGGGGCATTCTACCTCCGCGCTACACCCCAGCCCTATTTTTTTTATGCTTTATTTTTTAAACCGGGTCTCACGAAGTTGCGGAGGGCCTCGCTAGGTAGAGAGAGAGAGAGAGAGAGAGAGACAGACAGACAGAGACAGAGACAGAGAGAGAGAGAGGAGAGAGGAGAGAGATAATCGTGCACGCGCGCATGCGCGCTGAGGCAGGCCGCGAACCCGGATCCTCCAGTCTCCGCCTCCCAAAGTACTGGGATTACAAGCGTGCGCCACCACGCCCAGCCTCTATTATATATATTTTTAATGAAGTAAATTAATTTGTTGAATTTAAGAGAAGCAAAAAGTAACTAAAGTAATACTAAAGAGTATACTGAATATAAGATATATGTCAGCTCTGGGGATCAAACCCAGAGTCTCTTACATGCTAAGCTAGCACTCTACCATTGAGCCTTACTCTCACCCCAAGCTACATATCTATTATCTTCAAGGAATATCATATTGAAAAGAACTCTAAAAGTTAATCTTAAAAAGAAAACTATAATGTGTGCACCCGTGCTTCTGATACCCTGACACTTATCAAAATGTATAACTACAATGCACCAATAAATGAATATATTAAAAAAAGAAAAGAAAACTATAGAACATATTAAGAGGTTGGAATCATTTTTAAAATTGTTTTAATTTAATTTAAAACTATATTGATTGACTCACCTAGAGAAAATGACATTATACTTACCTTTCTTCCTACATCCTTTCCTTTGTCTTCAAGACTTTTGCTGATAACATTAATTTAGTTTATTGAAGAACATAGCTTATGGATTGTAAGGACAATGTACACAATTACTTAGGTTTGATTCTATACTTAAGCAGGTTTGGTGTTTTCCTCCATTTTTAACAGGATTCTCAATTTCTGAGTGGTTTATTTTTCCAAGTTCCTGGTGTTTGGATTCTATGTGCTTAAGAGCTTTTTTCAAGGGCTTATAGAAATAATTTTGTTTGAGTCTTTGTATTCTTAAGCTTAGATTTCTATAAAATGGCAATATGTCAATATAAATTCCTTGAGTTGCTGTGAGAGATTATATTAATATTTATAATTGTTTTCTGCCCCTCTCTTTAGATAGATATATTTAAAAGCCCCATTGACATTTATTGATTAGGTGAATTGCCAATGTAATTGACTGGTAGGATCTTACCACATATCTGAGCATAAATATTTAGAGATATCTCTTGTTTCTATCACAGTTATTTTATAACTACCATGATCTTAGTGTAGTGTGTTAAAAACTAGGATGACTCCTTGAGCCTGGATTCTGGATAAATTACACATAAATCAGTCAAAGCCATCTTGCAAAAAACGTTTAAACTGCTTGAGAAATAAGTCTTTGTTATTGAAGTACTTATTACATTGTTCAAGAAAATGTACTCATGAGAAAAGCAAATGGAAATAGGGAATAGATGCGATTTGTGTTTAACAGATGTATTCGAAGAAAGCTCCACCCACCCCCGCCTGTTTTTTTTTTTTCCTTTGGCTTTCATTTGGGGGTACTAAAAGCTTTTCATTTGGTAGATTCTTATTAAGTAAATAGATGCTTAATCCTGAGTCTAGCAATTAAACTACAGTCCCTTTTTAATTCTACTGTATCTTAGGACATTGCTATTATATGCATAAATTATAAGAGAAAGATCTCAACTATGAGCTCCATCTTTAAAGCTATTCCTAAAAGAAGACTGTCTCTCAATACTGCACAGCATTCATCCTTTATGTGCATTTAACATCTTTTATAGCTCTTAAATTCTACTCATTATTCATTAGAAACCATGAGAAAGGACAAATAGGTCACTGGGAAAGGTATATTAGGAATTAGAAACCTAAATTCTACTTGAGCGCTTTCACTGTGTGTCTTAGATGACAAATTATTTCTGAGTCCCAGTCTGAAGATTCATTCATTTGAAATATTTGAGTGTAACACTAAATGCTCTTTCGTGTTCTTTTAGATCCCAAATAGATGTCATTAGATAACTTTGTTCAATTTTTTAAAAATTATTATTTTGTTTGCTTGAATAAAAAACAGTATAATAATTTCATCTTTGAAACTAAGTAGCATTAAATGTTTTGTTTTTCTCTGGGCTATAAGATAAACCATTTCAAAAGTTACAAGACAGTAAAGCTATGGGCTAATTTGAGATACATCATGTTGGATCAAAGAAACTCCAGGAAACAAGGCCACATCTATCTGCCTTACTAACTCCTACATGGAATCATCTTGACAACATCTGTTCTGCAGATGGGTGAGGACTGGGTGTCTTGGCTTCTGCATCTGGTTCCAGCAATCTGCATCTACTTAGATAATAGCTATAAATAAAGTTTGTGGTCTATGATTGGCTTCAATGAGAGAACACTATCATGGGCATGGCTATTTATTTTGCTCTCAACTGGCAAAAGAAAACATAATAAGATAGTAAGATGGTTAAAAGGAGTAAAAGTGAAAGAAAGCCAGGGGTGAGGAACATGATGGCTTCCTTTGTCAAAATCAATGGTGCATGTTCCTCTTTAATTGGTTTAGATGTTTTAAATGTCAAGTGCAAACACCTGTCTATGTGGGAATCAGGTCTGCTCTTGAAGGGAAGTCTTAGAGCTTACACAGCAGGTTAGAACCAACAGAAAAGGAGATACATGTTTAAAGGAGATGTGTTAATTAGCCAAAAGGAAGTTTGTTTCTAATCATGCTTGTATGCTATGATTTTCCTTAAATATATACACAACAGAGTCAATAAGGAAATGCAAACGATTTGGTCACTCTTCTACCTCTTTTATTTAGACTACTGCTTAATTGGTCTAATACTAATTTCCAGTAAGAAAACTAGGAAATATTTTCTATTTTGAGATACCCACAAGATAATAGCATGTTTCTTCAGTTTTCATGCTATGCAGCTTATCTTAGTTGTTGAAATCTCAATGGTTTCTTTTCCTTGGAGATAGCTAAGTCTGTGTCTTTCTCTACTTTTCCCTTTGTATTAGTGATACTTGCATTAATGTTACGTTCCTGGACACTGAGACCTTCTTTGTCAAATGTCTTTCATTCAAACCTTCCAGTTATAGAAAGAATTTCCAAAGGTTATAAGGAGCTACTTCCCTTCTTTGGGCTCTCAAACTCTTTGTGGATTGTTTATTTATGTATATGTGTCCAAATTTTAGGAATTAGTACCAATAATGTATATGATGCTACCAACAGAGCTTTTAATACAGGTATAAGCAGGCCTCTAATTTTTACAAAGTATCATGCTCATATAAGATAATAGAAAAATACTTCTTTTTATTAAATGCACTTTTCTTAATTAGCTTGTGCACTCCTTTGGAATAAGATTTGGAAATGTGAGAAGCACTGGGGAAATTTAATGTTTACACCTAAGAGAAACTAGAATAGTGTAGGACACAGAAATGTTTTTACAAAATTATATTTAATCTGACTTTGGGGAATATGAGTACATACTTGGGAAGCTCAGTAGAAGAAGCAAATATCTCCTATGAGGGTGTACTTTTGTATTCAGTATGATTGCTTGGGGGAATAAGTCTATTTTGAAGCACATAAAAGCAACATTATATCTAATCCCGGACAACTTCTATAAATAAATGACCATTATTGTTGTTCAGATGCTCCTCCTAAGCAATAAAATTGAATTTGAAAACTTCTGTGCTGTTGAAATAAATGAGCATTTTTTTAAGTTTTCCTTTATTGTTCTCTTCTCCACGGCCAAGCATCCTTCTGGAATCCTAGTTGATTTTCATTATTTCTAACTGGGAAAAAACCTTATTTTGGTTTCTAGTGTCTGAAACTTTTCACACGTTCTCTTCAGCATTAGATGAAGTATGTTTAGAAGCTACATAGGAAAATGAAAGGAGCATGAATCAAACAATAAAAGTTATGATGTCAGAAAAATGGGATGGTTTTGTACTTCCTAAAATCTGAAGCAAGTTTACAGCTTTCTTTATTTTAGCATCTTGCATTTGATCACTTAGTTACAAGGCAATGCTCTTATAACGGGTACATGAGCCAGAAGAATAAAGAGAGGTTGAGTAGTGTTTATTTAAAACTTTAGAAGGGTAATTAAAATGAATGAGTCACCATAAATCATTCTAACCCTGAAGTTGCTCAGACCCTTCTCTTGACATATTAACAGAGTGGCAGGAAAAATAGCCTGCTTCCTAAGTGATTTTTCCTTTTCCCTTTAGGTTTTCTATTTACATTCTCACAGTTAACCTGTCAAACCAAATGGATTAGAATTAAATTTTAAGTGGAACTTTAAATTTTTTTCTTCTAGAGAAGGGTGACCATGGCTTTAAATGCAATGAAAGCTTTTGCATATTCTGTGATAAAATTGGTTTAAACACCAAAATGATATATATTCTCTAAATAAACTTATTAGACTGGGAAAAATATTACTTTCATTCCCTAATAAAATGTTCTTAATTTTCCATAAGTTTCTCCAAACTCATGGTCTTCAACTTCGTATGATAAGGGATGGGGCTGTGCATGCTCAGAAAATATTTACAATTAATAGTTTAGCAATTTCCTTTGAAGGCATAGATCTAATGATAAACTTGGAAAAATACTGATTTATTATCTAAGCCACATTCTTTGATAACACAACTATTTCACACTTGGGAGTTTTATTGACCCTTTTTACAAGAAAAAGTACTTGTTTCGAATGAATTCTGAAAAGTTAGATTCATGATTCAAATAATTAAACATTACCTTCCTTCAGTTGAACAGGAAGAGAAGTTTCTATATCTACATCTTCTATTAAGTGGTTTGAAATATTAAAATAACTATAAGGCATAAAATATTTGAAATATGCCATGCTCAATTTTTTAACTTTTTTGTGAGGATCATCTACACAAAGATTGACAAATAATAAAATGAGTGCCACTCCTCAATTAATGGAATAAATTTAAATAGCAGACACTCCTTTAGCTTAGGGCAAATTCAACAAATCAGATCCTAACAGTTTAGAGCTAAATGGTATATTACTACATCAGAATCTTCATCTTCAAGATAACAACATAATGGCCCTGAGGATCGACTGATTTTTTTCAAAATTGTAAAACTTTATTACATGTCATATCTCTTACCTCTTACCAAGGATGTCAATATTTAGCTGGATAGCTTTAACACATAGAAACCATGTCCCTTATATCATATTTTCTGGTCTCCTGCCTTCTATAAGCTAGGCAGACTGTATTGAGAGTCAAACATTTCTCACAAATCTTTTAATTTATAAGCAGCATTATCACCTGTGAAATTATGAAAAAGGTGTGTAACACTTAAGATCTGAGGAATAACAAAAGCTTACTGAGGACAGGGGAGACAATTGGAAAAGACATTATCTTCAAAATCTACTGCAAAGAATGCCTTGAAAAAGATAAAGGACTATGTCTATCAAAATAATGCTATTTCATATAAAAATATTGCAATTTCTGGTTAATACCTTCCTCCCTCCTTCCCATTCCTCAATAATATCTAATAAACTAAGATACTTTGAATAGGACCTCAGATTTTTGTATTGGAGGTTGTAACCAGGCCTGATCTTTTTAATCTCAAAAAGTATTTCATTAAGCTATCTATAATTAAACACATACTCAGTGCTTATTAAGTGTTACAAATTTTTCTAAGAGTTTTCCTTGTATTAGCTCATTACAGTTTCCTCACAACCTTATTAGGAAGGACTATTATTGTTACTGTTTTACAAAGGAGTGGAAACTGAGACATGGTTGAAGTTGTGTGTGTGTGTGCGTGCGTGTGTGTGTGTGTGTGTGTGTGTGTGTACTGGGAAAGGAATGGAACTCAGGGGCATTCTACATCTGAGCTACACCCCCAGCCCTATATATATTTTTTTTATTTTGAAATAGGGTCTCACTAAGTTGCAGAGGACCTCACTAAATTGTTGAGGTTGGCCATGAACCGGCAATCCTCCTGTCTCAACCTCCCAAGTACTGAGATTACAAGTGTTCACCACCACTCGGCTTAGTTGAAGCTTTTAAATGCACTGTCTGGGACACCGTGTAAACTCTGAATATTTGTTGAAGAAAAAAATTAACAATATAATCTGATACTGGTTACACAGATTTAGTCATCATTTACAATACTAATGGTACAATATAAATACTTAGTAACTGCTGTTGCTTGGGAGAACAATACATGTGTTTCTTCATAAAAAGTGAAAAAATAGTGAGAGAACAAAAGACAAAAGAAGAAAAGGCTACATCTGGTACATCCAGACTAGTTTAATGTTTTTGAACACCCTAACTGTTAAAGAAAGTATGTAAAACTACACATAGAGAAAGAGGTTTAGATATAAATATATAGATATTTCAATAAATAGAGATATATATCAATAGATAGCTCCCTCAAACAATCAATCAAGGTAGATTTAGATATATTTACAAAGATGTAGATAGATTTTTATATACTGATGGTCCTCAATTTTCAATGGTTTGACTTATGAGGTTTCAACTTTATAATGTTGTGAAAATTATACACATTCAATAGAAATTGTGCTTAGAATTTTGATGTTTTCCTGGGCTAGTGATCCATCCTAGGATACTCACTTGTGGCACTGGGCAGAAGCAGAACCCCAGCTCCCAATCAGTCCTGCAATCACAAGGGTAAAGAGTTGACTCTCCGCAATGCACTGTGCTGCTAAGCTAATATGTTCCATACCTTAGGTATACTAAATGTGTTTTCTACTTAGAATATTATAAAGTTACAATGAATTTATTATGGATACAACACCATTTTAAGCCAAGAGTATCTGTATAGATATCTGTACCCATGTAAATATAGATGATCTATATCATTGACTTAGGAGAAACACACAATACTCTGTTCTCTCTCTACGTCTGAATCATCTTGCTTTATTGGATGAGAGATTGATTTGGCTGGAGTTAGACAAACCCAGGTGGTTTCCTGATGCTAATTGTGTGCACATATTGCCTAGCACCTGCTAAATATTACTCCATTCTGTTCTTTGCTGAAATAGCCCTTAAACCACAAAATTAATAGTACACTCAGAGGTGGACAAATGGAAACCAAGCACACATTATTCCAAATTATTACTTCTCTAAGATTGGTTTGAGGGCATTTCCCCATTTTGAGATCCAGAACTGGTACATTTGTTTAGTAATACATTGTCGGGCAGAGTGATCATTTTCTCTCTAATACCTTGTGTGGTTACAAATTCCTCATAAAATATGCATGCTTTTGAGTGGAGAGATCCAAGGCCGCAAATATAAGACTTTTAGTGTGATTTACTCTTTCTTTTTATGATTCCTTCAAGGTGATCTATTAATATAGATCCATTAACTTAGTGTGGATCCTCAGAATGGAAGGTGACTGTACTTTCAAATAAAGAGAAAACTATTATGGAAAATGTGAATGCACTATGTGTTTGGTTATGCAATTTACTGAAACTCTTCACAAATATAGGATGTTCAAGAGATTCTGTGTAAGGAATAAAGATAAATTTGGAAGTACTCAGGTGGTTGTGCTAGATCCAGAAGGAAATGAGCAAAAAGCTCAATTTATATAATAAAACATGTATTAATGTATATAATTGATAACTAATTTGTATAATCTATTATTAATTTTTCCTTAAATATTTAGTGAGTCTTCTCTAATTATTCTTATTCTAGAGTCTGGTAATAGACCCAACACAAAAGGTAGCAGTTCTCAAAGAGACCTAAGTCTAGTGGAGAGATAAGCGCGAGCGTATGAAAGCAGATGAAAAGGAAAATGCAGTCACCCCTTGGTGTATACCTGAGCTCCTGAAAACCAATTCCCTGTGGATACCAAAATCTGTGGATAATCAAAAGCCTTAGATAAAATGGCATACTATTTGTATGTAACTCATGTACATCCTCCTGTAAACTTGTAAACCATCTCTAGATTACTTATAATGCCAAACACAA
The DNA here is from genome assembly GCA_004027185.1 of Glis glis. Classification (NCBI taxonomy): domain Eukaryota; kingdom Metazoa; phylum Chordata; class Mammalia; order Rodentia; family Gliridae; genus Glis; species Glis glis. The sequence continues at coordinate 57,529 of PVJS01005868.1, forward strand.
TGTAAATAGTTGTCATACTACACTGGTTAAAGAATGACAAGAAAAATCTACACATGTTCAGTACAGAGGTAATTTTTTCAAATAGATTCGACCCATTATTTGTTGAATCTGCTGATGATGAGCTGGCAGATACAGAGGGCCTGAAGTACAAAAAATGTAATTTAACTCAGTTAATGCAGTCATTTCTTACCAGGGAATTCCTAAAATCTTGATATTTTAGTATAGGTATGATTATTATCCAGATTATTCAAAATATCAAAAGAAAATAAACAATATGGCCGGGGTTGTATTTCACTAGTGGAGTGCCTGTTTAGCATGTGTGAAACCCTGGGTTTAATCCCCAGCTCCCAAAAGAAAACAAGGAAGAAAACAAAAACATAGAAAGAAGTCACCAGTAAACTAATGTTTCTCAGAGGAAGCTAAATAAATGCCTTATCAGCCCTTGAATGAAATCATTAGAAATTTAGGAAATCGTGGCCTCTTAGGTTACCTTTGAATTTTTTTGTGTGAAATTTTTAAAAATATTTGCTTCACTATGCTTATTTTAAGTGAAATTTTGAAAGAAACAAACACAGCTTGTGTGGTTTAATACTAACTTCATTAATAAATATTTGCATTCTATTCCAGTGTTATCTTGTGCTAATTTTCCTAAACATTGAATACTAAATTATTCAAGTAAGTTAATAACCAATCATCCAGCATGATCCTAATTAGTTTGTGAACTTACCTACAACTGAGATATAGCACTTGGAATGGAAGCACCTGCTGAACTCTGTGATGAGGAGGTATCTGTGTTTTGGCACATCTCCAATATTTAATTAACCTGTCATCTTTTATTAAGCCTCTGCAAAGCATCTAAATGTTGTACAAGTTCGACATGCTAAAAATATCTCTAAGATAGACCTATGATTAATTTAAAGTTAGTAAAATATGGGCACCATATGATTTTTGTAACTTATAATGTTTTTCAGCATGTGAGGGTGTTTTGTCCTTTTTGAGGTTAAAGTCTTGGCTAGCCCAATTTGTTTAGTAATAATCTGAACGAATATGATTCCAGTTGACATACGCATTGTAATCTGCAATTATTCTATTCATTTGGACCCAATACTTAGAAGAAGCACTAAGTTTAACTACCTTGAATGATGTTTTGTCTAAAAGAGCCTGAACTGAAATGTAAGTGTGATCAGTATGAAGACAAGGCATATTGCCCTTATGTAATTTGAGGTCCTATACAAGAGTTCTGTTTCACTAGAAACTTTATCACTGTTTTACATGTGTATGGATGTGTGTGTATGTATAATTAGCAGTTATAATATATACTCTACTTAGAGTATTTGTTCATGAGTATAAACACTTAATAACTTATATAAGTAGTATACATAACTCAATTTATTCAATATTATAATAATGGTTATAATAAATATTTTATTTAGAGTATTTGTTTATGAGTATAAAACCCTAAACTAAATGTGGCATTCAGGTTTCTCTGCTCTAAGTGGCATGGTGCATAATTCAGAAATGATAGTTTGGGTCAAGGTAAATTCACGAAGCAAATGTATATGTAATTTTTTATTATTATCTTTTAGTTTGCCACCATATATTTTAGTCAATAGTGCTTTATACTCATTAAACTTTCTATCAATTGTTTTATGGTAATAGTCTCTTGAAAAGAATTAATTTCCATTTGCTATTCCAGACCTAGTGGTGACAAGAAGAGTAAACTAGTTTCAGGTTTTTCTGGAAGATGAGACAGGCAGTCTCAACATTCATAGGAGACTTGTGCATAACTCATGAATGTGCAAATTTTCCCACTGCAGACAGACCCTTGTTCTAAATAGAGCACTTATAGATGACATTTGTGGCAGGTGAAAAGCTCATAATGTCTTTCAAAATGCAAAAGATACTCTATTATGATCTGATTTTTAAACATTTATTGTCTGCTTTTCATTTTCTTAAAGCTAGGGTAGTGATTGCTATGTAATTAAAAATATCCTTAAAGTGTATGGTATCACCTAAGTTGATGTTCCATATGAAAAGAAAAAGGTGGAAGAAGATGAATAAATCTGTTGCCTCTATAAATTGTACAAGAACATAAAATTTTCTACGGCCTCAAAATGCCAGCATCAACATACTGCAAATTAACACAAGATAAGATATGACTCAATAGGGCTAGTACTCTCAGAAGATGCCATTCAGTAAGCATGCGGTCAATTGCTAGCCACCAAAATGGCTGGGAAATTATGGATCTGTTCCAAGTTCAATTTCTATTATAATGTATAGTCTGAGGTGTCAATAGCTTTGCTTTTTGACAAAATGTTTAACTCTAAATTTACCACTATTTCTCTGGAATTATTTACCTTTATTTATAGTACCTTTTTTTTTTTATGGCAAGTGTAAGAGTGAGACTCCAACACAATGTAGTACAATGTTTTACTCATTTATGTTTTCAGATATAGAGTGGTTTTACAAATGAAAATAAATGACATAATAAATAAACAATGAAATTGCTTGGTAATAAATAGTACGTGTATAAACATATACATACACATATATATGTGTAGTATATATAATATGTATATATGTACACATATATATAGTATACATATGATATATATGTACACATATATATATATATTTCAATTTATTCAATTTCTATACCTTCTAGATAGTAATGAATAATTCTAATTTGGTTTGTCAATAAAGTAAATCTGTTAATTATCAGTTCCTCTGGCTTTTCTGAGACTTATAGTCACCCAGCAGACTCAAGGGTCCTATAAGTTGAGACCAAATAATAAATGCATAACAGATGAATAATAAATATGTCTGAGTGAATAAATGCAAGAATTAACTATGGATAATCAGGGTTTATCCTCATTTTAATAAACAACACAAAATAGGCTTATTTCTCCATAAATAATAAACTCTTCTATTCTCATTTAGAAGTAGACATCTTCTCATGACGCAGTCCTGGAGTTCTGACCAGCAGAGTCCAGGAAAGACGACACACAGACACTTCAGTACAGATGGTGCAGCTTCCTCTCCTCCCTTTAACATCGGCATCCCGCTTATATTTTGAACGAGCAACCCCTCCCTAATCACGCCAGAAGCAATCCTCCAATCACACCTCTCTCACGCCACATACACACAGGCCAGGCTTTTTCTCATAGGTTCTCCAGCAGCAAGCACGCAATGAGCATGCACCAAACGCCTGCGCTTCTCAACTGCGCATGTGCTAGGTCTGGTAAACAAGCGCGGGTCACGAGACTTGGCAGCCCGCCACGGCGCCATCTTGGCTGGCTTGACCGAGCCCAGCTTCCCACATTCTCACTTCATTATAGACATGCAGGAAGAAGAAACTGATATAGTATTAATCCAAAAGTTAGGCTAAAAAAATGTGCTACCTCTTCAGATTTCCTCACCATAAAATGATAGATTTTAAAATGGACACATGTGCTGATAAGTTGTAGCTAAGCACAATGAAATCAAACCAATAATTTTGACAAAATTATAATAAAATTTTAATTAATCTAATAGACTTTATAAAATTCCTGAGACTAAATCCATGGTTTATGAATCCTGCTATAATATTAAATTAGCCTTCCCCAATTTTAGTTCCAATTAAACATTTCTCACGGAGAAAACAATGATTTCTTGCATTTATAATTATTTATAATTTATGCTAAATGATAATTTATGTTAAATTATAAATAATATGTTATTACTGAAACATGAATATTTGAAATTCTATTTTTTAGATTTTACATTCCTATATACCATATCATAGAATATTAATAAGGTGCATATTTTAACATAATACTTAGTTGATCTAGGATATATTTGAGGATAAAAACACCTATATTTAAGAAAATATCACCTATTTTACATAAGAGCCAATGTAAAATCAACCAATTATTGCCTATAACCTGAATTTGGGGATTTTTTTCAAAATTCCAAGCCCTGATTTTCTTTAAGAATATGCCCACATCTGTATCTATCTTTATCTATATGCATGTATTCTTACGAGTTGAAGCCAATATAATAAATGAAATATTTTTGTCGCATGAGAGCACTGTCTTTAAACAGAAAGCAGTATTGTTGCACATGGTCACATGAAAGGTCATCACATCTTCCTGACTTAGTTCTAGTCAACAGAGTTTGAGTGCTTTGGTGCATTGCCAGATACTTCCCTTTGGGACCAAGGCACATAAGACTGCCAGGATTATTGGATCCAGGCACCTCACAACTAATTCTTCCCAGGTAACTGCCTTCAGTGGAAGGTGAAAGGTAGCTGCTACACACAAGGTCATATACACAGACCTGATCACTGTCAGATGTGACAGTAAAAAAGCCCTGCTCATCAAAGGAAACCATCAAGAGCTTAAAGAGAAAGCCTATGGAATGGGAAAAGATCTTTGCAAGCTATCCCTCTGACAGAGGTCTAATATCTAGGATATACAAAGAACTTAAAAGACTTTACACTAAGAAAACAAACAATCCAATCAAGAAGTGGGCAACTGAAATGAATAGACACTTCACGAAAGAAGAGATATAAATGGCCAATAGGTACATGAAAAAATGTTCAATATCATTAGCAATCAGGGAGATGCAAATCAAAACTACTCTAAGATTTCATCTGACCCCAATTAGAATGGCAAGCATTAAGAAGTCAAACAACAACAAATGTTGGCGAGGATGTGGGGAAATTGGGACTCTTCTATACTGTTGGTGGGATTGCAAACTAGTTCAACCACTGTGGAGATCAG
>PVJS01005869.1:0-62288 GCA_004027185.1 Glis glis
GGCGCACGCTTGTAATCCCAGTACTTTGGGAGGCGGAGACCGGAGGATCCGGGTTCGCGGCCAGCCTCAGCTCACGCATGTGCACATGCGCGCGAGCGTTCTCTCTCTCTTTCTCTCCCTGTCTGTCTCTCTCTCTCTCTCTCTCTCTCTCTCCCTGTCTCTCTCTTTCTACCTAGTGAGGCCCTCCGCAACTTTGTGAGACCGGTTTCAAAATAAAGTATAAAAAATAGGGCCGGGGGTGTAGCGCGGAGGTAGAACGCCCCTGCGTTCAATCTCTGGTACCGCAAAAAACAAACAAAAAAAAAACTATAGAAGTTGATTGTATTGTTGCATATTTTTATTGAAGTACAATGTCTCGTCCAATATATAAACAGTTAAGTATTAAAGTCTGGTAAGTATACTATCATATAACTACCAAAACATATATATTTTTCTCATCATACCTTGCTAAGTCTCCTTTTACTATTTATTTATGTATTTATTTATTATTTATTATATTTGCATGTTTTTATAAATGAGGAAAAATATTTTGTAGGGGTTAAAAGTAACTTCAGTTGGTTCAAGTTAGAATTTAAATCTTATTCTCTCTGAAACCATAAGAAAGATACACTCTAAGTACACTAAGTAAATAAATGGAAAAGAACAGATATTTTTGGTTAGGTAGTTGCCATGAAGCAATGAGTAGCCATTAAAGCATTAAAAATATGAAGTGAAATGAAAGAAAAATGATAGTGATATGTAGTGCACTTTGAAAGCCAGGCAAAGCAGTAATATAATCTGTAACCTTGCTTTGACAGACCATCAGGAGTGCTGTAGAATCGGTAGTAAAGCGATCATAGTTTCTTGATCAAATTAGTTTCTCTAGACACTGTATGCCATGGACTCTGATTTTTGCAAGCCCAGCCTTATTCCTCCTAGCTTGGCTTTCTCCTTTCCCATAGTTTCCTGAAATTCATTCCACACATAGAACACACACCATTTTCCCAGGCTCATTTCCATTTTTAATATTTTATTAAATTCAATTTTAACAGATACATAAAAACATAATAATGCTACATATTCAAGGGGTAAATAGAGTGCTCAATGCTTGTATATACTGCATAATGCTTAAATCAGACTAAACATATTTACTTCCCCAAATACCTATCATTTCTTCATGGTGAAAACTTTCAATATTCTTTTTTCTAGCTTTTAAGACGTGCAGTACACTGTTGTTATCTATAGATACTGTACAAAAGTGCTAAAATGTTCACTACAACTAATGCTAAAGTTATAGTGTCTCAGGAGAATCAATGAGAAAAGGTGGAAAGAAATATCTTGAAATATTGAGAGCTATGGTGGAGAATTTTCCTAGTTGGTTTCTAAATTTTCTAATTACTTATCATCATACTAATAAGGCAAGCAATATGAGGGTTCATGTAGTCTATTATCTGTGTGAAGATCAATCTAATATACTTGAGTTTTAACAGGTCTTTAGCATTTTCTTACATATGCCACTGAAAAAGATTTCTTTTCAGTACAAAGCTTTTCAGACTGGTAGACCAGCTATATAATACCTTGCTTATTAGAGAAAAAAAAAAACTCTTGAAATATTTTCACAGATAGTCTTTATAGCTGTCAAAAGTTATTATAGAGGCAAAGTATTATAGACACAGCTAAAATGTGACATGTCATAAATAAAAGTGCAAACTTTTATGTAAAGGTCTAACTTAGCATTTTTACAATACTCCAGTTTAGAAAAAAATTTGCTGAAATACAATACTCAGTTCCTCTTTCTTAATAAAGCCATATCTTGTAAATTAATTGAGATGATACATGTATAAATATTTTATGTATTTTTCATACATAGGTGTTTTTACCCTTAATTTCAGCCACTAAATCAAAGGCTAGACTCCTTATTTAATATGTGTCAAAACTCTGGTCATTCACTTATCTCATGCTCCAATGCTAAACTTTGCATATTCTCAGAAGATATATTTAGTGTAATCAGTCTTTAATATTGCTTAAGTAAAATGGTTAGATTATAGTTTAGATATTACAGGCATTGATTTCAGGATCTGAAATTGACACTAATGAACTGATATTGATATTAATGAACTATGGTGTTAATTTGTATGTTGGGGTACATTGTCTTTATGGAGTTCTCAGTGGGATTTATTCCTGCCACCTATTTTCTATGCCTTTAGTATCACTTTGTTCAACAGCTATTGGATACTCATTATGATGATAATATCTGCCACTTTTCAAGCTCTTGCTCATGTGTTAGCCTGGGAAACAATAGGAAATAATGTAAAACCCACTTACAGATGATTTTAGTCTATTTTTTGATATATTTTATGGCACAACACATACATCTTTGATTTAAGAAAGAGTAGTTCACACAAAGCTACTCAAAAGTAATATTGTTTTCAGGTAATTTTATTTTGATCCATTAAGTTGTTTAATACAAATGTCTTATTTGTTTTTCCCAGACATTACAAAAAATTTATTCTGTGTTTATTCATTCGTTTTTTTTTTTTGGCGGTACTGGGGATTGAACCCAGGGGCATTCTACCTCCGGGCTACACCCCCTACCCTATGTTTTTATTCTTTATTTTGAAATAGGGTCTCACTAAGTTGCGGAGGGCCTCACTAAGTAGCTGAGGCTGGCCGCAAACCTGTGATCCTCCGGTCTCAGCCTCCCAAGTACTGAGATTACAAGCATGCGCCACCATGACCGACTTGTGTTTATTCATTCTAACCAAACCACTTCCCAACCTTTAACAATTCTGCTAGACAGCCCTCTGCTTCTGGAATAAATACCTTAGTTATGTCAACATATAAAGAGTGAAGGTTTGTTTCCACTCACAGTTTTCAAGGTTTCAAGAGTGAGCATATGGTCACAGAACACAAGAAAAAGTTAAAGGTATCATGGTTCTTCGTCATGTAAAACACAAACAGAATGTATGAATGCATTCATCAAATATCTTGAGAGATAAACATGGAAGTAGAATGTTTCCTAGTATTTCTACCAATGATGTAACAAAAGCCAATTAGTTAAATTATAAAATCATAAACACAATATGAGAGTAATAAGTATAGCTTCTGGGGGAAAATGTGCTAAACATTTGCTACAATTGGCCTAGTTGCTTTGGGCCTGTTGTATCATAGAGTACTTCAGGGCAAGAGTATGAGGCAGAGGAAGTCCATCAACTCACAGTGAGGTGTGAGACTGGAAAAGGAGAGCGGGGTCCCATTATTCCCTTTACGTGTGTCTCCCCATTTCCAGAAGACTTCCCACTCGATCCCCACCTCTTAACGTTTTCCAACAACTCCCACTATTGCCAAACTGGGGACTAGGCCTTTATCACATGGGCCTTTGGGGAACATTCTATTTCCAAACTAAAGCAACAACTGAGTTGTTAGTATGAACCTGGAACTCAATAATTAGCTTTGAGTTCCGTAAGCACATATGCATTATTACAAGGAGATGGGATTTTTCTATCTAAGTGCAAAGGACCTCTGGCTGTCCTGACATCTGTGGGTCGATTTCAAGTTGTGACACTCATAATTTTCAAATAAACTTAAGGACAGGAAGACTCCAAGTGAGTCAGTATTTCTAAGCCGAATTAATACATTTTATTTACATTTTACTACAATTATATAGCCTTTTTTTGCTAAGCACTAAAATCTCTTATCTTCTACTCTGCTCAATATCTGTAGGTGAGGTCCACCTCCCCAAATACTACAGCTTGATATATTTGTATTAGCAGTGGAAGTGCACATTTTCATATTATGTTTTGAAATCATGTATTTTCTGTAAGTAATGGTGAATTAATTACTTGGAGATATTTAAAAATCAATGTTACCTATCTATATCAAATCGATATTTCCTTAATATTTTTTCTCATTAATGTATAAACATGGTTCATGAGTTGCATTTGCATACTCAGCATTTCTGAACTTTAATGAAAATGCTGATGTGTCATAAAAATTCCAAGCTAAACTTAGTTTTTGCTCTAAGGTCATTTAAGTTTCAATGATTAAAAATGCTCAAGAATGCACTCCCTATTAATCTTGGGAGGGGCATAAATTGACTGACCTCTGTTGAAATTAAATATTATCGAAAAAGCTGCATCATGCTTAAAATCAGCTATATTAATTAATTTGCTCATCCTCAAATTATTTTTTACTCATTACTTTTATAGGCTTCTTGTTTCAACTTAATGCATTATGTGTCCTACAAAAAGATCATGGATAAATGTATTCTAGCTGAAAATATTTCCATAACAGTAACAAGAAGAAGTAATAGCCTCAATCCATATGACTCCTTCTCTAAGATTCAAAACATGCTTTGGCAATAGTTTTCTAATCTGCAAAACATCCTTGAAAATATTGAATTAATTTATTAATAAGGTCGCTACACCAAGGACACAGAGAAATGAGTAGAATTTCATTTTAATATATTCAAGAATATACTCATCCTCCCAAGCTAAACTTCCTTCAGTAAAATCAGATTCTCTAAAGCATATCCTGAGTGTGTATTTGATAAGATTTTTTTTACTTTACTATTTACTCAAGCACATTGAAGCTAACCTAAGCTTCAGAAATTTTTATATTAGTTAAAAAAATCATGGTTGGGTGAAAGAAATGCTTGACAGCTCAGACTAATAATTTGTCTCCAGACTTTCTGGGAAACATTAATGTAAAGTGATTCTTCATGTTACATCATTCATGCATTGTAGTAAGACTTGTAGAGAAAGAATTTTGACAGGATCCTGACCCTCTGAAGGTTGTAATCTCTAATATCCTCATGTGCAAGATGGTGGCAACCATAGATACTAAAATGTTTTCATATTTTACTTTGACAAAACGATGGAATATTCAGTTTGTTTTCTCAGTGTTTTGTGTTTTCAGGGACCCACTGGACATTTTTGTTTGCCTTTTTCATATGGAAAATTTATGAAGGAAAGAATTTATGGCCATTATATTAAGATACTGGAGACATTAGAACTTATATAATTTTGATGACCCATTAACAAGCTGTGTGATGAAATTGTCACTATCTGGTTTACTGGGAGTGTCAATTAAATTATCAACTTTTGATATGATTTCTTGTTGTTGTACTGGGATTGAATCCAAGGGCATTCTACCTCTGAGCTACACCCCCAGCCCTTTTTTTTTATTTTGAAACAGAATTTCACTAAGTAGCTGAGGCTGGCCTCGAACCTGCGATCTTCCTGTTTTAGCTTCCCAAGTACTGGGATTACAGGAATGCAACACCATGGCTGGCTGTTTGATATGATTTTTGAAGAGACTCATGAAAAAAGGCAATGGTTATTTTAATCAAAATTAAGCACAGTTTGAACAACTTTGGGGACGTTTCTGAACACCTTTCTGAGTCTATGCTTCTTCGTTGGGTACAAAAATATAAAACTCATGTTTTAATGTCGGGATTAGATACATTTATGAATCTACAAACCATAAAATGATATTGTTAGCTGCTACACAGGAACTTATAGGGGAGAAATGCTACTGCCCCTTTAAATTACTGTTAACATTCTTTCAAGCTGTTGTTGTTGTTTTAGTAAAGTCCTCCAGCGAAAGCCAAGAGAACCAGCCAAAATTACTGAGTCAGGGTGTCACAGGGAAAGTGCTGATTCTTCAACTCAGGATCAATGGGCAGGTCCTTGACTTACCTGAAGGAAAAGAATTTCAGCCTGCTTCAGTCAGAGACATAGACAGAGGTTTATTTAGGAAAGTAGGAAGTACACATTCAAAGAAGACTGCAGTCCACCCCTAAAGTGAGAGAAGCCTTTGGGGAGTGCAGAGTTCTTCTTTCACTGGGACTTTCAGGAGGGGTGGGCAGGAGGAGGTCTGTGAGGATGACCTGGTCACAGGTGACCTGGGGGCTCCTGTCATCTTCCAGGTTAGGACCTTCACTGTCTCCGCAGGTATCCATTTTGTTTAAACTGTTCAAGGCCAGCTAACAAAGCTCAAGGAGATTGTTCTCTTGAAGGTGTGCCAGGAGATTCCTCTTGTGGGACCTTTGTTGTCTGATAAACAGACACCTCCCTAAGGATGGTCCACAGTGCTCAGGGTCACTGGTAAATTCCTCAGAAACTTTTGGGTGTAACAGGCCTTGTCACAGACCTCTGTATTAAAATTACGTATTGCTTGTTCTCTCTTCTGTCTCCTTTCTACCTATTCATTTTACTGCTTCTATCCTATAGCAATGAGACCGGCTCTGCTAGGTGATGTAGGGTAAACTTTGCTCATTCTCATTTCATTATAATGCTAGATTCTTGGCCCAGGGGGTGTCCCCTTCCACTGTTTCAGAAAATATGATAGATCAAGAAGCATGACTTTTGAACTGAGCATGCTCAGGAATTGCCTGCCCCTGTATGTGATGATAAGTCTTTCAAAATAGGTAGGCATCAGTATCAAATAAAATCCCCTTGATTGCTTTGTTTATAGAGAGGCACTGCTTTGGGAATTATCCTCAGTATTCTTTCTTTCTTTTTTTTTTTTTTGTTGTTGCAGTACCAGGGATTGAACCCAGGGGCATTCTACCTCCGAGCTACACCCCCAGCTCTATTTTTTATTCTTTATTTTGAAACAGGATCTCACTAAGTTGCAGAGGGCCTCACTCAGTAGCTGAGGCTGGCCGCAAACCCAGATCCTCCAGTCTCAGCCTCCCAAGTACTGGGATTACAAGTGTGGGCCACCACGCCCGGCTCTCAGTATTCTTTCTTGTACAATTAATAAGCCTCTTTTATTTCTTGGTCATGCTTATTGGCTTTGCAGTTAACATTGGGCCAACACGTTGTATTTGGTTGCAGGACCTCAAGAAATTAAATTATCTTTTATCCTTTTCCACATCAGTTTGCATTTTCTTTCTTAGGTAATAGACTCTCAAGTTGGGAATAGATCGTTTCTGGACTTACCCTTCTCATGTGGTGAGTCTAAGACAACTCAGTACATGATAGGCCATTTGGACCTTGTCGTCTCTGGTATCTGACAGAAGTTCCATCTCTACCAGAACCTAGTGGCATGCCAGGAACTGTTTAACAGAAGTTTTATAATTCTCTACTGCAGATGACTTGGATTTACTCCATAGCAGTAAAGGCCTGCATTTTGTTACTTCTGTTGGGGCTGGCCATAAACTTCCTAGGATTGTTTTTTCCCCAGCACCAATACTCCCAAGAGCATAGCCCAAGAAACAGGGCTATTTGCATGATAGCCTTTAGTTGCTCAGTACATTGATGGAAGCATTGCAACCATATAAGGAATATGGCGCCTCCCAAACATGATGACACTTATCAGGCATTGTCCTTACTCACTTGTCATAGGATTTGCATAGTATGATAATTAATCCATTTCTTCATCTCTAGATTCTGTCTTTCACCAAGGCCTCCAGTGTTTAGCACTAATGGCAAGCATATTTCTATCACTGTAGGTTAGTTGTGCTTAGTTCATTAGTTTCAGGAATTTTGAAACATAGATTCATATAGTATACATATATGTTTATGGACACAGCTTCTTTCATTCATGTAGTAATGTATACGTATCTCTTTTTGCATGTAGCTGCAGTTCCTGTTTATTTATGAATAATGTTCTATGAATGAATATACAACAGCTCATTTATCTGATTTCCTGGTGATGGACATTAGGGCTATTTCCAGTTTTAGGCTATTATAAATAAAACTGTCCTGGCACACACATGGGTTGGAAAAGAATTTCTAAGACAAAGTGCAGAGCTACAGACAAATATTTATTTATGAATACAAGAAATACATATTCAATGGAGAATGCAAACCATCTTCTGAGTGACAGAGACCAGCCCTCTTGGGTACACTGCAGGTTTTTTATAGGAAACTTTGTAAAAAGTGAGGAAATGGTAAGCAAACAGTGAGCAAATGCTAAGCAGGAGAGGTACAAGGGATGGTGTTGAGGTGGTAGAAAGACAATAGGCAGATAGGGTCAGTAGGACGATCAAACTTCCTGAGAGTCAACAAGATCAAACCTCCTGAGTGTTAACAAGATCAAACCTTTTGGGAGTCAACCATATGTTTTCAAGATGCCAGTTTTTCCTGGCAGTAAGCGGACATTATCTAAATCCCTGGAAACAACCTCAACCACAGAGGATGAATAAGTTACTTGAACTGGGCATGATCTTTCAAAAAAGAGACACTGACCATTAGTGACCATTAGACAATTCAAAAGAAAAATAGACATGGATTGGATGTTGCTGGGACCCCAGACAGAGGGAAACTCAAAGAAGGATATAAACCACTAGAATGGTTACCCACTTGGGAATCCCTGCCTTTGGGAGCCTCTCTCTCTCTCTCTCTCTCTCTCTCACACACACACACACACACACACACACACACATACACACACACACATACACACACACACACACACACACACACACACAAACACATACACACATCGCGTGGACTTTCAGAGAAGGCTGTGTGCAATGGATGGTGCTCAGCCTGGGCCACTCCTGTGTAGTGACCAGAAGGTATCTACTGGGCACCAAAGCCAGCCAAAGCCCTGAGGGTTGACCTACAACTCTCTTTGGTAGACTCTGTGGACTTTGGGAGAAGGCAATGTGCTGTTGACACTGCTTGGCCCGGGCTGCTCCAGGGTAGTAACCAGATCCCCACTACCCATGGGGCGATCCACCTCTGACTCTCCTGCTCTTTCTATAATAAACTCCGCTCACCTTTCTGGTGTCTGTGAATGTCATTCCTCCAACTCCATCAGACATGAACCTGGAAAGGAAACCCTTGATGTGAGTGTCAGTCTAATGAGCTAGATTCCTTTGAAAATGGAGCTTCGGGCAGGGGATGGTGCATGGTGATTTGCTTCTTCTCAGAATCTTCAGGCTGATACTATCCAGCTATCACCAATCTTCAGGCTGATACTATTACCACCACCCCACTGGCTCTGTAACACATGCTCTGGGCTGCCCAGGTGGTGCTGTGACATGTGAGAGAGTTTGAAAATTTCTCTCAGAGCTGAGGTGGGAGGCTGTTTCTATCCACGGTCAGCTGGTACGGGGTCATTCCCCAGCCCCTATCTGGGCACACAGCTTCCCAGAGCCCAGCAGGAGGTCAGGGCCCTAGCAGGGTAATCATGGAGTTTTTTAGATCTAAAGCTACAGTCATCTTTCTTTCCTTCCCTGTTTATCATTTCTCTACCTTCTTTTTTAAAAATTTCTTCTATTCTACTTCCTCCCCCTACCCCCAAATATGACATACAGTTCCCCTTTTTCCACATATAGGTAAGGCACCACAAAGACTGCTATGTATATTTTTGTATGAGGTTACTTCTAGATGTTTACCATAATCACTCTTAGATAAGAGAATAATTTTTTTTTTTTTTTTGCGGGACTGGGGATTGAACCCAGGGGCATTCTACCTCTGCGCTACACCCCCAGCCCTATTTTTTATACTTTATTTTGAACCCGGGTCTCACGAAGTTGCGGAGGGCCTCACTAAGTAGAGAGAGAGAGAGAGACAGGGAGAGAGAGAGAGAGAGAGAGCTGAGGCTGGCCGCGAACTCGGATCCTCCAGTCTCCGCCTCCCAAAGTACTGGGATTACAAGCGTGTGCCACCACGCACAGCATAAGAGAATAATTATGATTTAGAGGATAGATGTATGTTCAGAAAAAAACTGCCAAGGGCTGGGGATATAGCTCAGTGGTAGAGTGTGTGCCCAGAATGCATGAGATCCTATTTTCCCATATCCTCACCAGCATTTATTTTTGTTTGACTTCTTGATGATTACCATACTAATTAGGGTTAGATGGATTCTCAGTGTAGTTTTAATTTGCATCTCCCTGATTGCTAATGATGATGAACTTTTTTAATGTATTTATTGGCCATTTGTCTTTCTTCTTTAGTTCAATTGCTCATTTCATGATTGAGTTATTTTTTTAGTGTTAAATCTTTTAAGTAATTTGTATAATCTAGATATTAGTCCTCTCTCTACACTGTTGGTGGGATTGCAAATTTCACAGCCACTATGGAGATCAGTGTAGAGATTCCTCAGAATACTGGGAATGGATCCACCATATCTTTCCAAATGGACTGAAATCAGAATATTATAGTAATATGTGCATATCCTTGTTTATAGCAGCACAATTCACAATAGCCAAATTGTGGAACCAACCCAGGTGTCCATCAACAGATGAATGGATTACAAAATTATGGGCTATAACACATCATGGAATTCTACTCAGCAATAAAGAAGAACAAAGTTATGTCATTTGCAGGAAAATGGATGGACCTGGAGAAAACATTGTTAAGTGAGATTCGCCAGTCACAGAAAGTGAAGGGTCAGATGTTTTCTCTCATATGTGGAAGCTAGGGAGTAATCAGGATACAAGAGGGACTTTAGATAATGGAGGAGAAACCCCAGTGGAGCAAGGGAGGTGGTCTAGGGGAGAGGGGTGGAGGGAGGGGAATGGATAATTAATGAATAAAACACTTTAATTGACTTTATGCACATATGTGAGAATGCCAATGCTAATCTCAATATCTTGTATGGGGAAGAGGAGTGGGGAGGGAGCTGGGGGAAAGCTCACAAATGCTATGTGCAGGTATGTCACTATCACTATGAACTACATTATGATGAGAGACTATAAAGCACCAATAAAAGCATAAAAAAAGAGAAAGAATGCATAAGGTTCTGGGATCCAGAAGAAGAAAACAAAATAAAAACTAGCCAGATGCAGTGGAGTATGCCTATAATCCCAGTATTTGGGAGGCTGAGACAGGAGGATCACAGGTTCAGGGCTAGCATGTGGTAAGTGAGGAAGACTCTATTTCAAAATAAAATAAATGAGAAAGCTGGGGATACAGTTAAGTGGTAGCGCCCCCTTGAGTTCAATCTTCAGTGCCATACACACAAAAACAAAAACAAACTACAGAAACTGCCAAAAGTGTGCAAAGGTATCCTAGTATATACCGAATGAGTACCCTTTTAAGTTCTTGTTAGTGATGTGTGACAGTCTCATTTGCTCTATATCTTCACAATTTGTTTTTGTCATTTTGACAATTTGTATATCCTCTTTTAAGAAAAGATTCATGTGTCCAAACTTTTGTCCATTTATAATTAGGTTAGTGTTTTATTATTATATGAATTTATTATATATTGTTTGTGCTGGCACTTATGTATACATTTTTATGTTTATACATACATACATTCACATACATGCACATATATATTATTTATATGTGTGTGTGTGTGTGTGTGTACACACAAGCTATTTCACTAAAATGTATGCTGAAAATACTTTTCCCCGATATTAGCTTACTGTTTATCTTATTTAAAAAAACTTAAATTTGATTTAAAGCTTATGTTTCCAAAATCCTAAGAAATTTCCTAGCCTAAGACACACATAAATTATTTACAGTTTTCTTCCAAAGGCTTTATTATTTTAGTTTTACATCTAGGTCTGTCATTCATCCCTCATTGGTTTTCAGTATGAAATGAGATACAGGATAGACTATTAATTTTGTGTATAAATAGCATACTATTATAGTGTAATATCTTGTAAAGAATTTATTTGAATTGCTTTGACACTCACTTAGAAAATGATTTAAATGATTTGGCTGTACATTTGTGCGTAACATGTGTGCATTAAGTTAATAAGGGAATAAAGAAGTAAAGGCTTATTTCCAGACAGATATCTTATTGAAGTCCATTTATTTTCTACAGATTCAACAGAAATACATGCACATATACACACACACCAGGTAAAATGTACGAATGTACCAGCAAATACAGGGGGACAGTCGTATGCATATTCTATGGAATTCATTTAATATCAGTGGCTCATCAGTTGCTTCTTCCCCATAATCTGCCAATGAGAGGCATTTGATATAGTCTGTCTCATTCCTGAAACAGTATAGTATAATTAATTCAAGGCCACAATTTTACACTTTTATTAGAAATCCCTTTCACTGTTTGCTTTTTGAGAATGGAATCTTCTGTACATGTATTTATAATTTTTGTATTTATATTTAAGTGAGATTAGTCTTTAGTTATTTTTAATTATCTTAATCAGATTTGAATAATTAAGATAGCATCATAAATAAGCTTTGGAGCTTTCATGCTTCTTTTATGTAAAATATTTTAATATATAATTACATGTTAAATAGAATTAGGCTATCTTACATGTAATGATATTGATTAGAATAATTACTTCAGCTAACTTAAAAGTGTTTCCACTCTTTTCTAAGGAGATTAGTCTATTCAAATAGTATATATTTTAATTTTTAATTTTATAAGGAATCATATATTCTATAGCAGCATAGATTTATTATGGGTAGAATTATCTTCTAATTATTTTTTATTTGTCTTTGGCTATGTGTCCTTGTATTTTGTACATTTTGTTTTTAAAATCACATACCTTTCTAATAGTTCAAAAGCAATGACCTCTTAAAAGATCATCATAAAAATCTGACCATAATCCCCTCGTCTCCATATTCTCTTCCTCTCATACCTTTTCTTTAAAAAAAAATGACACATTGGGAATCTTTTTATTTTCTCTCTCTCCTTTCAACCCTGAACTATTCTCTGCCAGAGCAATCCTTAGGTTTTGCTTAGAGAGTAGATTCTATTTAATTATAGATTAGCATTAAACTCTGAATGCAGATGGCTCTTATTAAATGTGAGTGTCTTTAAAACCTGTGCTATACATCCCTAGAGAGTGTGATTATCCTCTTTTTGTTTAATTCTGTTTTGCAAATATAGAGTAAAAATATTTGTGTATTGTTTAATATAGTTCAAGATTCATTTTTTCACAGCATTTTCAGCCACTTCTTCTTTATTGAATTTTCAGTTCTGACATTTCTTCTTAGATATTTGATTATATATTCTCTCAACTCTTGTTTCCTAAATTAATTTTTTTACCATCTGTCAGGAGGATGAGAATTGAGCTTAATATTTTCATGTTTCAGGACTGTTCACTCACTAGATTTTCGAGCTTGTGTTGCAATTAAATTATTTTCCTGTACAAATAATCATATTTTTAGGTTTAAAAGATTATATATAGAGTCTCTCTCTGTGTCTCTCTCCTCTCTCTCTCTCTCTCTCTCTCTTTCTCTCCTTGTTATTTTGCTTTGAAGTCCTTTTATTTGTATATTGGAACTCCTTTTTTTTTTTTTGGTGGTACCGGGGATTGAACCCAGGGAAGTTCTCCCACTGAGCTAAACCCCCAGCCCTATTTTATTTTTCATTTTGAAACAGGATCTCACTAAGTTACTGCACACTGACCTGAACCTGCCGTTCTCCTTTCTCAGTCTCCCAAGTACTGGGATTACAGGCATGCACCACCACACCCAGATATATTAGAACTCTTGTAGGTATCTCTCAAGTCTTCTTTTACATCCATTATGATTTTTCTTGCATTTTTTATTGAATGATTTTATATATTTCTACTGCCTTGTCTATAATTTTATTTGGCATCTTAATAGTAGCTATTTTTCAATTAATCTGAAGAGTTTTATATTAAAACTTCATAATGTCATTTACTTTCAATGCAACTCTTTGAGAGCATTCATAATTATTTTTAATCACTTTTATCATCATCCAGCTGTACTTTATAAGCATGCATTTTGTCATTCCCTATAGCTTCCGGTTCCATTTATTATGTCCTTATTTTCATTTGTTGTCTTTGTAGTTCGATTCTAACTGTTCAGTTATTTTAAGGTCCAATGCAATGTAAAGGGACTGAGAGCCACATTGCTAGAATCACTTGTCAAACATATATGTGTGTGTGTGTGTGTGTGTGTGTGTGTGTGTGTGTGTGTGTATGTGTGTGTATAATGGAAAGATAGAGAAAAATAAAAATGCTACAACTTCATTAAAGTGTAAATGATTTTATGCAATAGAAGACTAAGACTTGAATACATATCCTAGCCACAATTTTTGTGGTTGTTTTTTCTTAGAAACAATGAGTCTCATATTCTCACTCATTGCCCTCATCCCAGCATGTTTAATCTTTAACTATTTCTTTTGCACTACCCTGAAAGTATCTGCCTCCTTTATGTATCCTGAAAAATGAAGACACAAAAAGTAGGAATGGGCAAATTATGAATTATAACAAAACACCCTTTTAAATAATTTCCTGTATATGGGACTAAATGGACATTTTGTGGATGTTTCACAGCAAACAAATAATTAAGTTTTACAATCATCTTGTTGTGAGCAACAGAGGAAATGGATGTGTGGGAGCCGCAATTCTTCTTCTTCAATCATAATAAAGTTCTTTGTAGCAGTGCAACTTGGGTCATTTAAGCATGAAAAACTAATTCCTGGAGTACCCTATTGTAATCTTTCATAATAAAAGGAGTATCATTCTGGCATGCTGAGCTAAAGGGAAAATGCAAGACATGAAAAGTGGAACAGATGATAACTGGATTTTCCTCCCACTGCTATTATTGTTAAGTAAATAGGCTAGCTTAATGTCTTGAAGCTGTTGATGACATTTTTTCCAAGTACTTGAACATTAAATATCTGTCTGGTAATACCCTAAGGAATATTTTTTAAATGCAGTGACCTCTTAAAAGATCATCATAAAAATCATTCTTAATTAGATTTAGGAAATCAATTTAAGTATCCATGTAAATCAAATTTTATGTAATGCCATGTTGAATGCATGGTCAGGTGAGTCTTAGGACATAATATATATTATACTCCCAACAGCCTACATAACTGCTAAGTATTAAAACTTATTTTCATAAAAAGAAATAGCTATCATTCCAAATGTCTTAGGAATTTAGTTAAGTACTAATAATTATGAATGATGGTTGCTTGATTTGAAATAATCACAAATAGCACAGGCATAAACGTCAGTGCCATTTTAAAACTATGGTAAATAAAGGGGAATACCCTTTAGAAAGAGCCTAGAATTACCATATTCCATCTTATAAATATGATGCTTGAATATTCTTGTATTGTAATAATACTCAAGAACACACTTCCTTCACCAAAAAATTCCTAATTTATCAATGCAATATAAAGAACAAATGCCAATGTGCCTTAGAGAATCTCAGAACCTTTTGCTGATGTTATGATGTCTTGCAGTACAAGCAAGACATTCCAGGAATGTTCAAGAGCACTGCTAATATTTTACAGTCCTCTCAAAGTTCAGCATCTATCTGAAAAAGAGGAAACTCTTGTCAGTAGATACGAAAAGACCAAATGAATACATCTTTCATGACTAAACAGGAAATGTTTGTTCTTGTAAATGAAATTCACTTATTTTATGTTCTTTTTGTAAGCTATTAATGATTTGATAACTTCTATCACTGTAGAACCTACATATTAATAACTATGTACATGACAGAGGTACCCACCTCATAGTAGTCCTAGGAAGTCTTGTAATCAGCATTCTATTTTATATGAAGAAGCTGATAATGAGTGACAGTAGGAAGTTCTGATTTTATTATTATATTTTAACTTCATTTGTCACTATATGTCTATCCCATAATGAATGGAACTAGAGAATATTAAGTGATATTAGCCAGTCACAGAAAGTGAAGGGTCATATGTTTTGTCTCCTATGTGGAAGCTCGAGAGAAATTGGGAAAGAAAACGGACTTTAGATAAAGGAGGAGAAGCCCTAGTGGAGCGATGTAGGGAGTCTCCGTGAGGGAGGTGGAGTGGGTGGGTGGGAGAACTGATGAAGGAAACACTACAAATAATCCTACATATGTATATGAAATGATCAATGCCAGTCTCAATAGCATGTACAGTAAAAGGGGTGAGAGGTGGGACATGGGGAAGCAAAGGGCTGTGTGCATGTATGTTCTTATCACTTTGAATCTCCTTATGCTCATTATAAGGTGTAATTGCAATGCACCAATAAAAGTATATTTTTAAAAAAGCTTAGCAGAAAGAAATCTTAGGTGTCCCAGCACCTCCTTTTTCACCATTCCATTTATAATTATCTTTCCATTATCTTTAGCTCTCTTTTGATTTTTCTAGCCTGTTTTAAAAGGGAGGTAGCAGTATGACTCCTTTAGATTTCTGGACAATTGCAATTCTGTGTGTGTGTGTGTGTGTGTGTGTGTGTGTGTGTGTTCACATGTGACTTTCCCGTTATGTGTTCATGTGCATATCTATCTAAATCACACTTCCTGCTACATAAAAAATATTCATTTAATTTAAAAGTATAAAATTGCTTTTCAAATATATAAGTTCATTAAAATGTTCAAATGTTTAAAAATGTCACAACATAAATATCAAACATGATTTTAAGTTTACTACTTAAAATGCAAACAAAGGTGTAAAATAAATATAGGAGTACCTTTCTTGGAGGAGCCTATCAGTTAGAACTGGATCATATATAATATGAAGCATAAGATTAGCATTGTATGATATAAATTCATAATAGATTATGGATGGCAAATTAATTTAAACTGTAAGAATTAAATAATGCTGTCCAGAAGATATGATTTTTGATCTGCATTTTAGATAATGGATAAAGTTTTCACAAGTAACTATTATTTAAATAAGCATTTTGATTATTTGTGAATTGGGAATAAGAGAAGGAATTCAAATGTGTTATCACATATTAAGTACAGATATCAAATCCAATAAATACATATACATAACAAAGAAAGAGGATTTAAAAATCAGTTTTCCAATGTTAGAAGTCATTTTAGAGATTTAAGTGATGAATACTTGGCTTTTCTATATGACACATTTTCTACATGAAACATTTCTATATAGAGGTCACTGCCTTTAAAATATTCCTGAGGGTGTTACCTGATAGGTATCTGTGCTTCTCAACATGAAATGAAACAGCTTGATATCAATTATTGTGCATATTAGTTGAGGAATTGGCATTATGGAGGTAAGGGAGAGACATTATCTGTCATGAGCATAATCAGTGCTCATATCTATGGACCAAACAGCCCAAAGTAGTTTAAATGAGATGTTATGGCCATCATAAAATGGTTTCGTTTTGAAGCAGCACTCTGTCTCCACAGGGTGCTGTGACCCTGGTGTGGCAGTGCTATTAGCCGCTCTTTTATGAGCGATGGGGAAAATAAACACTTTAGTGTTGATTGGGGTGACTTTGAGGTGTTCGCTGTTTACTCTCTTTTCACACCACCTTTGTGCACCTCACAGTCATGAAGCAGACAACATGTCACTGGGGCATGTTGTCGATAAATAAAGGATTATGACAAAATAAACCACACCTATTCTAGAGCCAGATGCTCTAGAATGTACGAATGATGTTTAAAACACAGATATGAGCAGGACTTGTTTCCTTTGAGAAACAATTCATTAACCTGATTGGAAGTGAGAGAAGACAAAAATTTGAATGGTCAGAGGCTCTGACTCTAATATTCTACCCCATTCTGCAGCCATCTCCTAAAATTGGGTTCACCAGAGAGGTTACCTGGCGAGTGGGAAACCGACACATAAGTACAATAAAGGAAAGAATAATCCTCCGAAGACATACAAAATTAAGCAAGAATACTGCAAGTTATAAATCGAGTTTTATAACCAACCACTGTGGAATCTAAAAAGTAGGTATTAGTCTAGGCTAGAAAGGAAAGAAGGAAGGAATAATAATCTTGCCATGTCCTTTCTTCTCATCATTCATCTTGGCATAAAAATGGATATCAAGAGATAGTAACATAATCTTAATAATGAGGATGCATATTTTATGTGCGATGCATTTTTGGTTCTGCAGGGCTAGGAAAACTAGGGATCAATTATAATAAGACTCAGAGAAAGAAAAATTTAAGGGCTTCCAGATTTCAGATGGCTCGCTCTGGATTCTAGATGTAAGGGAAAATAAGAGGTCAAGGTGCAATATTAATCAGGATGTTTTCATCTACAAGGGACAGAAAACCAATTCAAATGACTTAAGTAGGAAAAATTATTTGACTCAAATTATTGTCTGATTCAAGGACTGTTCCCAATATTGAGGCAGGGCAGAGGACCTGGGAAAAGGAAGGGTTAAAAGATGCTATCTGTATAAAGGACAAAATGGGGAAGGTTAATAGATAGAGGGATAAAAGTATGAGTTGATACAAAACTTCAGCCCCAAGAGTGATCTACAGAAAAAGAATGAGGGAGCAGATGGATGGCACCAGGAGATTAGAAGGGCCCACTGACCTTTGGAATAGAGATTCAAATTAAGGATTGAAACTGGGCAAAAGACACTAGGTAGGTCCCCAAGACCCAATTCTGACCAATCTTAAAAGGGAAGATGGGAAGCCTCAATAATGGATAAAAGCTTACCTCCCCAAAACTTGGAGAGAAAGAAATAGTGATTACTCTCTTTCAGGAACCCTTCTCCCCTGTGGTGTGTGTGTGTGTGGTGACGGGGTAGTTTTGTTTTCTATCTTTCATTGGTTTACAAATAAACTTTCATATTTCTGTACCCTTCATTAGTCCTTGGACTTCATTCATCTAAATCCACTGGACAAGAACGCAATAAGGGGAGACACGCCATATCATTCTGGTACCCCAGGGGGGACAACAGGTGGGGACCAGTGAAGAACTTGGTTACAATACCAGTCCCTCTGGTGTCTTAGAGTTTAGTACTATCTGCAGGGTCATGTTTACTTTCTCTACGTCTCTTATTTTCTCTTTGGCCTGTTAAATGGAATTACATTTGGCCTAAACAGCTGCTCCCATACATATTAGTTTGGTTTAAAGCAGCCTCTGTTATGTAGTTAACTGCAACTTAATGCAGTATGTAAACACACTGTAAATTAATTTAAGATTATGATCTTGTAGCAGAAAGCTGACCTTCATCCAATCACACACAGGTTGGCATCTGATCAGAGCATGTCAACATAAGGCAAAGGCCTCATCACACCGGACCCTTAGAGCAAAGAGAGATTCCAAAGAAAAAAAATTTTCATATTGTTCACAAAGTCTCACCCCATTCCAATTTTAACCTACTCAACATTCACTTATTAAACGTGCAATCTAACAATTCACAAGTGGATAGGATGACAATTTCTGGTTCTTTTCTTCCCTTGGCTTTTACAAACCTATACGTATTATGTTTTTCTCTATCTGTACTCTTATGTTTGAAATATTCTTGGCGAAGCCATACTCCTCTTTGAATTATTTCCCTTATATTTATCTCACTACTCTTTCCTTTGATTTTTGGGAATTGGGAATTCTACTGTCTCAAGAATCCCAACATGTATTTTTTTCTTTTTTTCCTGAATGCAATTTCACTTTCTATATCTAAAGAAAGTTGGTGTGAATTATCTTCATTGGAGCCTGTTATTTCTTTCTCTCCTCCATACTTCTGGGCTTTGAACCAGGAGGATCATTTTCTCTGCTGTCAACTGTCAATGCCAAGTAATAACTTAACTAAAATTGATCATCTATCCCTCTTTCTTTGGAAGTGACCATATTTGACTATGTCACTCTATCAAACATAAAACAAATATCTGGGACTTCTAACTTTCTTGAGCATGACAGAACTGAGTTCATTTTTCATTGTAAAATATATATTATTAAAATTGGTGATTAAAATATAAAGATTCAAAATCTGTTCACTCGTTTTCCTCTCTGATCCTTATAAACACCAGTAAACTTATTCTATATAGTAGGTTTGCCATCTTGTAGGATGAGTTGATTATGTATTGTTTTTGACTAGAAATTATTATTTTCAATATATCAAATCCCCAGTTTCTCTTTACCTACTTGTCTATCACATATTCTCTTTTGTTTTTATAGTGACTAATTACACTTTCATAGATCAAGCTCAACTACACTCAGTCTATCACCTCTTGTTCCACTTAATCGCCCACTGAAACTCCAAATTCCCTTTTTCTTCTCACATAATCAAGTAATGTGGGAGAAAGCCAGTCAATTTCTACTACTTTTCTGCTTGAATCTAGGTTATGTCAACTTGGTTACAGAGGATTAATTGTTGACATATCTATATCATTCACTTCCAGTTCCTTCCCTATTAAAATTATAGCCATTGTTGTAAAACATTTTCACTTTTGTACAAGCAATGTTTTCAGGTGATATTAGCTTCTATTTTACTGAAATGATTTAGACTGACAAAATTATCTTAAATTGCTTCTTCTCAATCTTAGCATTTCTCAGTACTTGTCCTATCTTTTTTCTCAAGATGAAATATTTTTCTTTTTTCTAAAGATAACCCTCATAATATAATGACATAATAGAAAGTATACTGTAAAGTCAGAAGCTTTGTTTTTAAGCCTCCTATTTCTGTTGTTTTGAACAAGTAACATTATTTTCTAGAACATCATGTATTCACTTTAATAAATGTCATTAGTTTAATGCAATTCCCCTATTTAGTACTTTACTTTATGGCTCAATTCAGAATTTGAAAAAATATATTATATTCTGAATAACTTGTACTTTAAAGCCTTTTAGACAAAGAGCATTTTTATAGCTAGAGAAGTAATAAATTCAAGAATAACAGCTTTAAAGCAGTTATTGTTTAATTGCATTTATCTCTGTTATGTCTTAGGAATCTCATCGATTCTGCAGACTATAAAAAGATCATTAAGTTATCTGGCTGAATTCAATGTAGTAAACATCCCATTTAAACCAATTTTATAGACAGTGAAATATTAAATTACAAAACTATGCAATACACATTAATTGGGCACTGAATATTCCAAAATGCCAGTAAATCTTTAACACTGTTATTCCACATGGTATTTGTATGCTTTAAGTATATTCATCTCATAATTATTTGAAAATTATAAGATTGAGAAATTATACAAATTTTGGTTTTGCTAATTATATGATATTGCTATGAATAAAACTTCATAATAGTATTTTTTAATGAATATATGTGAATGAATACAATATATGTGTATTCATTATTCATGTTGACTTGCTAACCAGGAGTGGCATGGCTACAATACCTTCATTCTTGTGTAATTTTCTATATCTCAAGAAACAAGTATATCCCACACCCAACTAAACACCCTCAAATTTCCCTCTTTTATAGTACAAAAACCAAATTCGACAAGTTTTTTGTCCTTATATCCCCAACTTATTATATATATGTATATATAATATATTATAATATTATACATTAGTATATTTCATAATAATATACAATGATTTATATAATATTAAATATTGTTATTTTCATATTATATTAAGCTGCTATTTTCTTCTCTCTGTGCCTCCCCCAGACTCAGACCCAGCACACACATCCATACCTGTAAACTCCATCTCATGGTCTTGAATAAATATCCGGCTACATGTTCTGTTCTCTCACATTCATTCGACTCAGAACTGTTTTCCCTCCCACCTCCACTGGGAGACAATTCACTTAGCTCCAATTCTTCCAACTGAAATATGTCAACAGCTTACTTTTTTCCTTTTCCCAGTTCAAATGAGCATCACTGTCATTATTGTAAAATATTGATCTCTATGCGTCCTCTGAAGTGCTGTTAACATGTCTCTTTCTGCAAAATCCATATTTCACAATTTCTCATTCCCCCAAAAAAGCTGCCATTTCTTAGAGTAGCTAAGCCCAGTTTAAAAGACTCATCACAATTTGATGTAATCTCAGCGAAAAGCTAGCTTCACTCACTTGATAATGAGCATTATCTTAAAATTCTGCTGCCTTTTTTTCTTTTATGCTTTTGTTTTGAGGCAATTTTTTCTTTTCCTTTTTTCAAGTCTATCAAATTTCATTTATACACTTAGCTTTCCAAAAGCCCTCAGAAGCTTTTGAGATGAGTACAAGTTCTTCAGAAACAGCGCTTATTTTCTGTGACTCTTAGCGTCAAGTTTTCCATTGCTTCCTGAAGCTGTCATCTTTGCCTCACATAATAATACAATTATTCACTTAAATTATTTGTTCAACTAATACCACAGGACAGATGCTTTTATAAGGTTGAGTTGTATGTCTAATTTTTAAAAACTTCCTGGCAAGTTTTACTCACATTATCTTTCCCTCTGACTTTGAATTACCATTATGTGAATAATTTTATCCCTTCTCCTTGCAGGTTACACTTCTTTTTAAATTTGTCACTATGACTTATGGTGAGAATATCAAATCATTATAATTGTTATTCAATAGGTAGGGAGCTTTTTCTTCAAAATGTCCTCTTTATATTTGTCTTTCTTCAGTTTACCCTGTGACCTAAACTATCAAAGGGATCTAAAAAAATTGATTTTTGTATTCATTTTTTTCTTCTTGTGACTAGAATGGAAGGGATGGCTTCTAAGCAATTTAAATTTCTGATCTAAAAAACTATCTTTGGTTACATTACAATTTTATGTTTTTAAATTATTTTGATTATAAAAATATAGTGAGTATTATTACAGGGCAATGATAATATAGTTATTTGATTTACCATGATTTCATTAAGAATTTTTTATAAACATGGCTATTTAGCATCTCAGATTGTTTACCTATCTGAGGTAAACAAGTCTCTTACCTAAGTCACTTCTATATCAAGAATGAAAAATAAGTAATATAAAATTATATATTCATTATATTAAAATAAACTGTCACATATTCTTTATACATTAATTCAAACTGTATGCTTATAATAAATTTAGAAAAGGGAATAATTTTACAAATAAATTGCTTCTCAGTAGAGTATTTCAAGCCGGGTGTGGTGGCGCATGCTTGTAATCCCAGTACATGGGAGGCGGAGACCAGAGGATCTGGGTTCGCAGCCAGCCTCAGCTACTTAGTGAGGCCCTCCGCAATTTCGTGAGACCCAGTTTCAAAATAAAGGATAAAAAATAGGGCTGGGGGTGTAACTTGGAGGGAGAATGCCCCTGGGTTCAATCCCCGGTGCAGCAAAAAAAAAAAAAAAAAAGAGGAGAGTACTTCAGTATTCACAGATAGTTTATGTGATTCACCTTTATTATATGATTAAGTACTAACAGAATATTCCTGTAAAGGTCCTGTGAGTACTTGAAATCAATAGAAATTCTGTACTAGTTAAACTAGTACTTTATAATTAGATCTATTTACCTAAATTTTATTTGTGTAGATTACCAAAACAGAAAGTTATAATATAGAGTTGAAAGCAATTAATTCATGATGTGTATGATGCTAACTCTCTGGACTCTTATTTTAAATGTCTTCTTAGCAATTTGTAGAAATTATGTAGGCCTGGATTGTATAATTTCTAAAATAGAAAAAAATCCAAAGCATTCTGTACACATACAGTGTTTTAAAAGTATAGACCAATGGCTGTGGTACTTTCTCACATTAAGCACTTTGACTTTAGGATAATCTAGTTGGGAATACATCCTATATATAAGACACAATCTTCAAACATAGTAGCAAATTGCACACAATACCAATAGTACACAACAGTAGATCCAGAAACAAATACACACATTTATAGCCAATTGATTTTTTACAAAGGTACCAAAAACAAACACTGGAGAAAGTATGCCTTTTCAACAAATGGGGTTGGGAAAACTAGTTATTCATTTGCAGAAAAAAATGGAATTAAATCCCTACCTCTCACCCTGCACAACAGCTAACTCAAACTGGATCAAAGACTTAAAAATTAGACCAGAGACTTTGAAATTACTAGAGGAGGACATAGGTCCAACACTCCAACTTATAGGCACAGGTAGAAAATTACTCAATAAGACCCCCAAAGCTCAGAAAATTAAAATAAGAATTAATAAATGGGACAGCATTAAGCTAAAAGTTTCTGCTCATCAAAGGAAACCATCAAGAGTCTAAAGAGAGAACCTATAGAAGGGGAGATCTTTGACAGCTATTCCTCCAACAGAGGACTAATATCTATAATATACAAATTACCTAAGAGAATTAAGCCTAAAAAAAACTAATAACCCAACCAAGAAATGGGCAATTGAACTATATAAACACTTCACAAAAGAAGAAATACAAATGGCCAATAAATACCTGAAAAAATGTTCAACATCATTAGCAATCAGGGAGATGCAAATTAAAACTATACTGAGATTCCATCTAACTCCAATTAGAATGGTAATCATCAAGAAGTAAAACAATAAATGCTGGTGAGGATGTGGGGAAATAGGAACTCTTCTATACTGTTGGTGGGATTGCAAATTAGTGCAGCTTCTTTTGTAAATCACTATGAAGGTTCCTCAGAAAACTGGGAATGGATCCACCATATGATCCATCTGTACCACTCCTGGGTATCTTTCGCAAGTGACTGAAATCAGAATATTATAGTAATACATGCATGTTTATAACAGCACAATTCACAATAGCCAAGTTATGGAACCAACCTAGGTGTCCATCAACAGATGAATGAATTATAAAATTATGGGATATACACACCATGGAATTCTACTCAGCAATAAAGAAGAACAGAATCATATCATGTGCAGCAAAATGGATGGACCTGGAGAATATTATGTTAAGTGAATCAGCCAGTCATAGAAAGTGAAGGGTCATGTTTTCTCTAATATGCAGAAGCTATAAAGTAAGTGGGATAAAAGAGGGACTTTAGATAAGGGAGGAGAAACTCCAGTGGAGTGAGGGAGGTGGTCTTGGGGAGGTTGGAGGGGAGAGAGGGAGAATTAATGAAGGAAACATTTCCATTGACATTATGTACATATGTGAGAATACCAATGCTCATATCATATATCTTGTATGGGGAAGGGTTGTGGGGAGGGAGTGGGGGAAATCTCACCAAGTGCTGTGCTTATATGTGTCACCATCACTATGAACTACATTATGATGTAGTGCACCAGTAAAAATTAAAAAATAAGGCTTATGCCACAGTATCTAATGTGGTTATTCATATTTGTAGAGAAAATGTTTATGACAATTACATTATAGAATGAGAAGGTCAAGAGACATACAGAAGTAAGGTTTTTATTCTTAAGTTTATGTCATATATTTCTGGGTTATATTAACTTTGGATAAGTTACTTAAACTCTCTGAACTTCTGTTTTCTTTTCTAAATAGGTGTGATGACATTGCTTCTTATTATCATTGGGAGGATTAAGCACTTATCTGAAAGCATATACCCAGTACTTAATGTATCGTAGTATTAAATGTAATTTAGTTTCATCCTAATCACATAAAAAGCCAGGGCAAACTTGAATGAAATAAGTAAGGATTTGTATGCTTTATTTCATAATATAAAACCCTTAGATTTATATTAAAAATTTACTAGTATATAATGTCAATTTTCCCTCACTTCATAGCAGTAGGACAATAAGTGTTTAGTGGAACAGTTGATTTAAAATACTTAAAATATAGGCTAAATAACTGGAAGATTACTACATTAAAGAGATAAATTAAAGAATATATTATTTTAAATTGATACAAAAGAGAACAAATGCAATTTTAAAAAAATTCTTTTGCCACTACTGTGGAAAGAAGACTGAATATCTCATCCCAAGTTTAGTAATTGTTATATATAAATTTGACAGAAAGATAATTTTAGTATTAAGATGAGCTAACTTTAAATATTAAGAGCTCAGTGAATTCTGAGGTTCTTTCAAAGATTAAAATAACCCCTATTTTCTTATAAAGTATTCCAAAGACTTCTAAGGAGATATTTTCCCTCCTCATTTCTCAAATCTGAGCAATCAAAAAGCATTCAATACTATGCACAAAACTATTTCTATTTGATATTGAAAGATGATCCCATTAAGATGATTATCACTTATGAAAATATTTCATTTTATATTCTACAAAATAGAATTCCTATTAACTTGCTACTCTACAATTCTTTTCTTGTCTAAATTCTAAGATTTTGAGGTCCCTGTATTTCCTTCAAGATGAATCCAAATATTCAATATTATTATTTGCTCAGTAGGAAGTTACTGCAAACATACTTGATGCCTTGCAAGAAAACTTTTTTAGTATAATACCAAAAAATGATTTGTAGTGAAATGTAAGGGAGAGGAATATATCCATATCATAAAGATCCCTGATTAGAAAAAAATAGGATCGCTAAAGAAAGTTCTATTTGTTGAAGGACAAAATCAACCTCATGTGACAGAACAGAAGAAAGCGCATCAACAACATTATGCAATTGACAGGAGGATGCGGGGCTGGGAGCCAGGGGACATAGATAGAAAAGACAGCAGCAAAGCAGGAGAATAAAACTGAGTAAATAAGAAATTTCTCTTTAATAGATAGGGGCCTAATTGATGACTTGTCAGAGTCAATGACTTTAAGAAAACAAAGAAAACAAAATACAGAAACTGAACTATAAGGTGGTGACTTACTTGAGACTAATAAACCATTCCATCATTTTGTAATTAATTAGTATATATAACTATAATTTGCCAATTTAAATTTAAAAAAAAAACAAAAATTAAGCTGGGCGAGGTGGCTTACATGTGCAATCGTAGTACTTGGAAGGCAGAGATGGGAAGATTGCAAGTTTGAGACCAGCCTCAGTAACAAAATAAAAATTCAAAATGGGCTAGGGGTGTAGCTCAGTGGTAGAGCACCCTCGGGTTCAATCTCCAATATCAAAAATATACAAATTAAAAGTGGTAATTATACAAAATCCAATACTGTTACATTAATATGTACATTTAAATTTGGTGAACAAAATTGATAATGTCATGATTTAATAAATACAACCTATGACTGGCTCCTATCATTGGATTTTCATATCTTTTCAAGTTAGCTTCTTTAGCTATGATCTTCATTAAAACAAGTAACTTAGGAGTCAGACCTTTGAATAACTTAATCCAAAGGGTATATTAAAAATAATAATAAGCCGGGTGTGGTGTTGCATGCTTGTAATCCCAGTACTTGGGAGGCTGAAACCAGAGGATCTGGGTTCGCGGCCAGCATCAGCTACTTAGTGAGGCCCTCTGCAACTTAGTGAGACCCTGTTTCAAAGTAAAGAATAAAAAATAGGGCTGGGGGTGTGGCTCGGAGGAAGAATGCCCCTGGGTTCAATACCCAGTTCTGCAATAATAATAATAATAATAATAATAATCTCACTCATTTGCCTGGCGTGGTTGTGCACGCCTGTAATCCAAGTATTTCGGAGACTGAGACAGAGGGATCACAAGTTTGAGGCCAGCCTCAGCAATTTAGCTAGACCCTCAGCAACTTAGCAAGACCCTGTTTCAAAATTAAAAACCTAGACAATAGGGCTGTGAGTGCAGCTCAGAAGTAGAATGCCCCTGGGTTTAATTCCCAGTACCAAAACAAACTACAAAAAACCAAAAGACTCATTGACGTTGTTCTCACTAAACAATTCAGAGCAAAAGAGGGTTTTGCACTAATAATAATTATTTTAAATGCTATATATTTTATTTTTACCTAACAGTTTATAATTTTCTATTTGTACTTTATCATTATATCATATATTAATGTTATATATAAGTACTTTAGAAAGCAATGATAAAGAGATGGTACCTCATTCTGAAAGTATTGAAAGCTAATGATGAGACTAACACATTTGAAGTAAAAATTATAATTATTGCTTACAGATTAGCATTAAAACCTAACTAGGGAATCAAAGGCAGAAGATGGAAGACTTTCACTTGACCTAGACCTAAGACTGGAACTATGAATAGGCACTAACTTGAGTATAAAGTTTTTTTAGGCTTTATGTGAATCTAGAGATTCACATAAACCACCATTGTATATGCAATTAGTCATTGAATGAAATGTTGCTAATGAGGGATATGATATACCTTTTTTTACAGTTGGGGTTCTGTTTTCTCTTCATTTCACTAAGAGATTGGTAGTACTGAACATTTTATGTAGTCCTTACAACAGGAAGGGGAATTAATCTTCTCGGGCTCAAATAACCATTCACTATGACTCAGCATCATCGTTAGAGCTTTCTGAATAAATAAAAGGTTTTTTGCAATTCAAATAAAATATTTTGTTTTAAGAATTCAGATATTTGTGTGTATGTGTGGCTGTATGTTCAAGTAATATATTAGTGGAATGCAGGAATAAAAAACACATACTCTATGATTATATTCATGTGAAATGTCTGGATAGAACAAACATTTGGAGGAAGAGTAATGGTTGTCTGAGGCTTGGGATGGGAAGGGGAATTCACAGTAAATGGGAACAAGGGGTTATTTTAGTGTGATTAAAATAGTCTGAGGCTTAATTACAGGGTTGGTTGCACGACTTTGAACTTATTAAAAATCTTTGAGTTGTACACTTAAAGTGGGTAAATTTTATGATAAATTATACTTCAATAATATTATTTTAAAAAGAATCAGAATAATAAAAATCAGATGTACTTCAAATAAACATGCTGTTTGAGAAGTAATCCTCATCTAAATAGTTTTAATATTTTTGGTGCATGGTAATTATACATCATAGTGAGATTCAAAGTGACTCAAATGTACATGAGTTTGTGTGTATAGAGGTATATGTATTTATCTAAACACATCAAATCAACACTTAAAATATTGTTTCATTATATATAAATCTTATGTAAAAATGAAAGTCATTTTTGAGCTATTGATGTGCATGCTAGTGATGTACATGCTGAATTTGGAGAAAAATATGCTGACATTGTTAAATTACTTTTATTTATTTATTGCTTTAGACTTTTTTTTTTTTTTTGCGGAACTGGGGATTGAACCCAGGGGCATTCTACCTCCGAGCTACACCCCCAGCCCTATTTTTTATACTTCATTTTGAAACCAGGTCTCACGAAGTTGTGGAGGGCCTCACTAAGTAGCTGAGGCTGGGCGTGAACCCGGATCCTCCGGTCTTCGCCTCCCAAGTACTGGGATTACAAGCATGCGCCACCACGCCTGGTGCTGCTTTAGACTTTAATAGACTTTAATCTAATACCATGTTTGCTTAGCTTTAAAGAAGGATCCATAGCAGAGGATACAGTAGATGCAGCATCTTCATCTCATCCCCAGAATTAGGCCTAGCATTTTCCCTCAAATTCAATAGTGACCACAATCCACTGCATTATGATTGTCCCTGTTCAACAGTTCAACAGCGGGCAAGTGTACCTTCCCTACATAAGGTATGCTTATGTCACCTTCGCAGGGAAAGCTTTAGCTCATTTTGTCTAGCAGTCTTTGTGTGTGTGTGTGTGTGTGTGTGTGTGTGTGTGTGTGTGTATTGGTGCATTGAAATTACACATCATATTGAGATTCAAAGTGATACAATTTCACTCGGAGAGAAATTTTGAAGTGATCTTCAAACTGCATAATACCCACTATCCAGGTTCTACCATTAACTATGCATGTGTTATCATACATCGTTCCCTCCATCCATCTTCCACTCAGCAGTCAATCCTATTTTCAAAGTAACTTATTGTCAATTTACATTCCAACCAACACTTAAGACTTACAGTGTGCCCCTTTCTTACCAAGATTTGAGGCTACCAGACTCTATATTTAGCTACTGAGGGGTCTGTGTTGTGGATTCAAGAGTAATGTCAAGGCTTAAACAATCACAGTACTTTTTGTTGTTGTTGTTCAGGCTCAAAGATTTTTCTGTCTGTTCATTTGTTTTTATTTTTATTTTTCCAGAGGACAACACTGTCACGTGCAATCTGTTTCCTTCTTATCGGTTCATAATCTGTTCCACATTCCAGTAATCACTTCATGAGTTTACTTGAAGATATAATTTAATTTCAGTCATAATTATTTGTTTTATCACCCTATACCTCCTACTCCTCTTTAAAGGGAACTGCATTGACTGCATTGTCTTTTGAGTTAAGGAATACCCCTTTTCTTATCCATGTACTGTGTCATTTTATTCAAGTGAAAAAAATTTTCTTACTGGCATCCTTAGTCTGACATTTACCTAATGCAATACAAACCATAAAAACATTTAACTTGGATTCTGTTGGTTACTGTCTTTCTCAATCATCTTACAACTCTTCTAGTTCTGTGAAGCTTGCCTCTTTCAATCTTGCTCCCAGTGTTCCTAATGCAATAATGCATGATCGTTGCAATCTCTTCCTCTAATGTTATGTATGACGCATAACATGTTAGCAATAGTTTTCTTATTTGGTGAGTTGTTATGCAACTTAGATCAAAATGCATATCCATCCTCCCATATCACTTTTTCCCAGGGACACGTGATTTATTTTTCATGTCACATGCGTGGTAGAGGCAGTAGCAGCTCTACTCTCTAGAGTCCTATGGCAACTTTGCCTGCAAGAGGTTAGAACTGGAGCATAAAAGCCTCTTTAGTCACCCTGTAAGGAAAGAGAGCAGTTGGAAGATGAAGAAAATAAGAAGCAAAGCACTTGGACATTTTAAAGGAGACTCTAAGGGGATCATCTCAAAGGATCAATAAAGAGTGTTTCTTTTGGGGGGAGGGACACTAAGAGCTGTGTGCATGTATGTTAACACCAAACTGATACTCATTGTGATGTGAGACTACAATGCACCAATAAAAACATAAAAAAAGAGTGTTTCTTTCTAGAATTTGCATATAATAAGTGCCTGGAATGGTTTGGATTTAGAATGTCCCCCTAACCCTCACGGAAACAAAGTAGCAATGTTGGAAGTGGAGCTTGGTTGCTAAGGAGGGATCCCTGGAGGTGTGGCCTTGGGGATTAAATGGTTCCTTCTCTCCCTCTTCTCCGTCTTTCCATTTCCTGCCCTGAGCTCTGCACACCTTCCTGATGTGGATTGAACCACTAAATCTACAAAAACTGAGCAAATACATCTTCCTTCCTTTAAGTTGTTTAGGATTATACTGGTGAGAATGTTGACTGAGACAGTACCCAAGTTTTCCATTGTTTTCAAGTTATTAACTTGATTCTACAATCAGAAAATAACAATTTCTCTCTGGTTTCATAAAACTGATATCTAATTATGTGTGTGTGTGACTTGTACAAGTATTTTAGTACAGTGTGCCATTGTTTAATGATAAAAGAACATGAATAAACATTTACACTGACCAAGGTCAGATTCATTTAATTTTTTTTCTTTTTTTTTGGTACTGAGGATTGAACCCAGAAGCATTCTACCTCCGAGCTACACCCCAAGCCCTATTTTTTATTCTTTATTTCGAAACAGGGTTTCACTAAGTTATGGAGGGCCTTACTAAGTAGCTGAGGCTGGCCGCAAACCTGGATCCTCTCAGCCTTCCAAGTACTGGGATTACAAGCGTGCGCTACCACACCCTGCATAATTTTTTATAGTAAATTTATAATAAAAAATATTATTTTTCTAATGATGAAGACATTTTCTTACAAACTCAGGACACTAGGTACAGTAATATAGGTGTGTTTGTGCATGCCTGAAATCCCAGTATTTGGGAGACTGGGCTAGTAGGATGGTAGGTGAAAGGCTAGTCCAAGCAACTTAGCAAGACCCTCAGTAACTTAGTGAGACTCTGTTTCAAAATTAAAAAAAATAAATAAAATAGGGCTGGGGGTAATAGCTCAGAGTTAGAATGCTCCTGGGGTTCAATCCCCAGTACCACACACACACAAAAAAAATTTAAAAAGGGCTGGGGTATAGATTGGAGGTAGAATGACCCTGGATTCAATCCCCAATTCCAAAATAGTAATAACAATAATAATGATTATTATAATGATAAGAGTAATTTGAAGTATATAAAACCTCATATTTACCGTACATGTAGAAATTAGAGAGATTTTGAAATGCAGCAATTTTTAAACTTAGCATTGAATAAAATCTGTTACCTAGGCTTTATAAACACAAAACTACAATAAAATTTCTTGAAGAATAATTTGAAAAAACATTAATGAATCTTTCAGCATTCATACCTTGTCTTTTCTAAACTGAAATTCAGTCTGATTCAGGAATGTATTAGGGTCATTAGGAAGATAACTTTTATAGGGTTCTAGAAATATTACTTTTTAATCTGCCTCTGAATTGATATTGAATGTGGTATGAATCACACATTGATCATGTATCCTGTGACACGATGTGGCATCTTAGCATGAGTTTTAGTTATTTTCTTCAATTTAGG
This sequence comes from Glis glis, assembly GCA_004027185.1. Classification (NCBI taxonomy): domain Eukaryota; kingdom Metazoa; phylum Chordata; class Mammalia; order Rodentia; family Gliridae; genus Glis; species Glis glis. Next base: position 31,883 of record PVJS01005869.1, read on the forward strand.
TATACAGGCATGCATTTTTCATTGTCTCAACCACATCATGATTTGTCTTTCTTTTGGTCAAAGAAAAACGAGTGTTTTATATACCCTGTGCCATAAGAATGCCAGTCAGCCAAGAGAGTGAATGAATATTTTGGGGCTGAAGTTTTTTACCTTTTAGTGATGACATCTTTAGATGTTTGGAATCTATATGAATTAAAATATTGCATTATGACATTCACATGATATAATGAAATATTACATTGTAACAGCCACACAATCTGAGTTTGCATATGAAAGTTTAATGAACAGTTCTCAATGTGATTTGAGAATCTACATAGTTTTCACCTAGTCCAACATGGTGGCATACGCCTGTACGCCTGTAATCCCAGTACTTGGGAGGGTGAGGCAGGAGGATCACAAGTTCGAGGCCAGCCTCAGTAGCTTAGTGAGACCCTGTTTCAAAATGAATAATAAGAAGGGTTGAGGGTATGGGGGTGTAGCTCAAAAGTAGAATGCCCCTGGGTTCATTACCAAGAAAAAAAAAAGTTGTCACCTGGAAGAAAATCAAAAGAAACAAAAATAACAAACATGTAAATTGTAAGGGAATAGGCACTGACAGGGAATTTAAGCTCAAATTTTACAAAATTATTTATCAAATTGGATTAAATTGACACACGAGTACTAGGCTACCAATGCTAGAATTTCCATAAGCAGACCGTAACCTATAGGGATACTAGAATTATGATAAGAAGTGTCACTTAAGAGATGGAAAATGGTATTTAAATAAATAGCTTAATTGACTAATAAATGGTAATTAAATAAATAGTTTAATTCAATATTTAAGTGAAAGAATTAAAACTTGACCCAACCTCACACTATATGCAAAAAGTAAACTCCAGATTAATCATAGATTTTAAAAAGATTCCATAAAAAATAATTATAGTGCTCCATGATCACATGACTTAATGATGCAGGGTATTATAATTATTTTTAGAGAGACATTTATTGATTAGATACATTACAATTAATGACATGTGCTCATCAAAAGATATAAAAATGAGTGAAAAAGAAAGCCACATGGGACTATATAACTGTTAATCCATGTTATACTCTCTGTATAAATATACATATATACGCATACATATATATATACATGCACACATATATATGTATATTATATGTATGTGTTTATGTTAAAATCACTTACTCCAAAGAAAGACACAGAACAATTGAAAAGTCGGTTAAGAAATTTGGTAAATATTTTATAAGAAAATATTTTATAAGTGGACAATAAGCACAGGAAAAATTGTCCAACATTCTTAAAATTCAGGTAAAATACAAATTAATGCTCAGTTAGTTATCATTTCCCACACATCATGATGCTAAAAAGAAAGGGACCATGCCAATCTTTATAGCCGTGACCAGTTCTCACCTCAAGGGGGAGAACATGCAGCTCTCCGGTGTTTTTTTCTCTGTGCAGCTCTTTCAGTCTTCCTGCCCTGCAAGTTATAGCAGCTTCGATTTCCCAGGTCTCTTAGCTTAACCACCTCAACTCTGGAAGTTTTTTGGGCTCTAATTGAGGTCCCTGCTCTGGCAAGGAGTCCTGGAGCTTCTCTCAAGGCAGCAAGCTGAAGCAAAAGTACGGTTAACTGCATATCTTTCACAAATCGCTGTGTGGTTTTCCAGTATCTCTTAGCCACCATTTCAGATATTTTACCTTCTCTAAAACTGATTCTAATAATACATTAAATCTGGTCTCCGTTGCTCTATATTGGTCAGAAGCAAAAGCGGTATCATTAATTCTTTTTTAAAAAATCTAATTTATTCATTCAACAACTATAAAATACTTCTTTGGTTAATTAAGACAATTTGTCTGGTTAACATTCAGTAGAATGGAGTAGAGTTGGAGTATCTCTGTTTTTATTGTGGTACAATATGCATAAAATTTACTGTTTTCGTTATTTTTGTGTGTGCATTCGCTGCCATTAAGAACATGAGTATTGTTGTGAAACCATCACTATTCTCCAAAAACTTTTCATCATCCCAACCAAGGCATCATTAATTCTTAAACTCTACCTTCCACCACAGTTAAAAACAGAGATCTGCTTCGGCAAATTAGTGAAAAACACCACCAGGTGTTGCATTTCATTAGTCCTTTCATTGCTTTCCCAAATCTGACACCTTTAGCTTTTAGTTTAAAAAATACACATTTGCCATCATTTTCCATTGTTGGCATCTGATTCATAAGAATAAATAATTTCTGAAGAAATTCTACTTTCGTCACCAGAATCATCACAGTTTTCTTCACATATCTCATTCTCTGAGAACTACTGTCAACATTCATATCATTCTCTCAAATTTCTCTTGTTCCACAGCTCACATATTACCAAAGGTGGAGAAGGATTCCTTTAGTAATGGATTCCATGCCACTGTATATGTGGAAATTTAACATTCCATATTGCAGTAACAGCCATCAAATAAGGAAGACTGGACTTGGTTCAACACACTGGAAATTGAGGCATTTCTCTGATTGCTGTGTTCTTCTAATGCCCGCAGTTTCCACTTTGCGGGTGACAGGGGCAAGCCTTCTTCTTCCTTTTGTCTCTTATTGAGTGGTAACCTCTGAAGCTGAAAACCAGGTAGCATTATCCCATTCTTTTCTCCTCCTCTCTTTCAATCAGGTATTCTGTACTACAGAGGCCCAAAGGGGCCATGCCAGCACTCTTAGGAGATGGAAAGTCAAACCATTCAATGTAAAAGTGTGAAATGTGTGGACCGTGATCTCCTGAACTGGACAAACCAAAGGCAAAAACAGATTTTTGAGAAAATCAGGAAATGTTGAATAGGATGTTAAATGACACTTTTAAAAAAATAAAAAAACATTTTGTAGCCGGGTGTGGTGGCGCACACTTGTAATCCCAGTACTTGGGAGGTTGAGACAGGAGGTTTCAAATTCGTGGCCAGCCTCAGCTACTTAGTGAGGCCCTCCGCAACTTAGTGAGACCCTGTTTCAAAATAAAGAATAAAAAATAGGGCTGGGGGTGTAGCTCAAAGGTAGAATGCCCCTGGGTTCCATTCCCAGTACCGCAAAAAAAAAAAATTGTCTATTCTGTTCCATGTGATAAATACATCCTTATTATTATATATTAAGCTTTTATTACTTAGAATTACTACTATGTCATTTATCAACCATAGGATGTGATATATATGTATATATGTGATATATGTGTTGTGATATAGATGATCAAATTGGATTAAATTGACATATGTGTACTAGGCTACCAATGCTAGAATTTCCATAAGCAGACCGTAACCTATAGGGATACTAGAACTATGATAAGAAGTGTCACTTGAGAGATGGAAATGGTATTTAAATAAATAGCTTAATTGACTAACAAATGGCAATTAAATAAATAGTTTAATTCAATATTTAAGTGAAAGAATTAAAACTTGACCCAACCTTACACTATATGCAAAATAAACTCCAGATTAATCATAGGTATTAAAAAGATTCCATAAAAATAATGACAGTGCCTCCATGATCACATGATTTAGTGATGTAGGGTATTATAATTATTTTTAGAGAGACATTTATTGATTAGATACATTATAATTAATGACATGTGCTCATCAAAAGATATAAAAATGAGTGAAAAAGAAAGCCACATGGGACTATATAACTGTTAATGCATGTTATACTCTCTGTATATACATGAAAAAGAGTGGAATAACTTGAATAAATGTAATTGTAAAAGTTGTAATGGGAACTCAAATGAGTTATTACAAAAGAAATACATGGCATGATGAACAAAAGAAATGACTACAAAGCGACTAGAACCTCTATACTTATTGTGATGATTAAATAAATCATACATGTGCAGGCTGAGATCATGTCATCTGTGGGAGGAGATTGGGGCTGATTGGTCATTCTATTCAGGGATACAGGTTCACCCCCCAATTTTTACTACTCCAGGTTTTCTTATGAGGAAATGCAAGTAAAACTTATATAACAGAACTTTTTGAGATGTAGATATACATTCAATAAAGAAAAACTATGTCCGTTGTATCTTTTTACAATATTGTTAGGACAGATTCATTTACAAACAGGCTTAAATGAGATTAATTATAGTTGTTTAAGGGATACACCTGGGAGAATTTAAGTGGTACACCCTATATCTGGGATAGCAGCTGTGATCCATGGCCAAATCTGTCCTGCTGTCCATCTTTGCAATGCAGTTTATTTGAACACAGCCATGGTCATTTGCTCAAATCCTGTCTGTCGCTGCCTTTTCGCTACAATGACAGAGGGAAGTAGTTGAGACAGAGACCTTATGGCCCACCAAACCTAAAATTTGCTAAATCCTACCTGAACCATTTTCTTTCTATAAAATAATGTAGCACTCTATGAAAAGATGGCATATGGCATACCTTACACATATCACTCAAATATAAGCTGATTTCCTCTTTACTAAAATGAAAATTTTGTCAAAGTAACCTACATTTTAGCATAAATTTTAAGATAGCATAATATTCATTTTTCAAATCTATTATATTTGGGGGAAGCTAACAAAAATCCAGCTTGTCAGGCTATTTTAATATTCTAAATGTGATTTTGTATTATTATTCTAATAGTCCTTTTTAAGTTTGTTTAATCAATACATGACATTTTAAATATTTTTAAGGAGCCACATAATGTTTTGATGTGTGTACATACTGTGTAATGATCAAATCTTGGTAAACATATCACTCCCCCAAACTATTTATTATTTCATTATAGCAAAAACTTTTAAAATCCATTCATCTAGCCAGGCTTGGTGGTGCATGTCTGTAATCCCAGTACTTGGGAGGCTGGGATAGGAGGATCGCAGGTCTGAGGACAGCCTCAGTAACTTAGCAAGGTTCTTTTCAACTTAGTGAGAACCTGTGTCAAAATTTTTAAAAAATAGATCTGGGGGTGTAGCTCACAGGTAGAATGCCCCTGGGTTCAATCCCCAGTAACACATACACACACACACACACACACACACACACTCATCTAATTTGGGGGAAATATATAGTATGTTATCATTATCTATAGTCATGCTGCTATCTAATGTTTTTATATTAAGATACTGTTACTAGTATGCTAATTATACTTGTTAAATTTTCAAGGAATGAGAAAAATTATAAAAATATATTAAGTTTCAAATTAAGACAAAGCATGTCCAAGATACTTTACAAATATAAAGATACTTGTAGTAACAGCATGTAGTTGTGTTTACAACCTAACTTTGTAGTTTTTACCTCAGGAAAATAAGATGTTTTAATATAAAAAGAAAAATTTCCTAACATATAAAATGAGTAAGATTATGATTTTAAAGTAAAATACTTGTGTTCTCCTGCATCCAAAGGTTAAAGTAAGCAAATTGTACAGGTTTAAATCGTCCCCCACTAATGCTTTGAAGGTCATTTTCTTAAGACTTCAATGCATGAAGGCGCACATTAGCCTTGGGGAAAGCACTTAATTTGTTCATACAGAGCATACATTTTAAGTCCTCTGATCTGTCTGGCAGATTTTGATTCATTCTTTAATACCAAAAGACAGTCATCTTTTCTAAATAGTAAGCGTCATAATGTCAAGAGTTTTCTATTTGTTTACAATGTAAAGTGAATACTAAACTCCTTAAGCTTTACAGGGAGTAAAATTTATTTTATGAAAAGAAATAAATCACAGATTTCTTTCAGAAATAATGCTCTTGGGGTACCATCGACAAGTTAAATATTTCACAGAAGACATTGACAGCAGTAGCTGTTCCCAAGAATTAAGACAACAAAACGCTTTGACTTTGGAAAACAAGCGAGATTAGATAAAATGATTCACTTAAATGTGAGTGGCTCATTCTGTCCGTGTGACCCAGCCTTCCCTGGAGTGTATGCACACATCATGGCGGGGCTTCTCCATTAGCTAATCTCAGTGTTTTTAGAGGGAAACAGGCTGCCACACAGAAGGTGACTCAACGAACCTCTTCTTCAAGCCTCTACCCACAGGACTTCCTTTCATGGACCATCTAAGGTCAACTAGAGTTTTGTATGAGCAGAATAATAAAACTCATCACTTCCACGCTGTAAGAAGATACAAAATGAACCTCGTAATGCCACCTTTGCATCAGGAATGTTTCTTGGCCTTGTTGGCATAAAGACTAAGTATTAATTGGATTTTTGAAGCTCGAATTATTAGAAATTTGACCTATTTTTATCCCACTAAAGCTATATGATTAGTTACCACATTTTTACTTATTTTTATTCTGGGTTCTGTATCTAGTTAGGCTGATGGACTAATTTATCTTGGTATGCTAATAGAGTATAAAATGGCATTATTTTAATTTCTAAACTTTTCAGTGTAGAATCAAAAGATAATCTACATATGAGAAAAAACATATGACCCTTCACTTTCTGTGACGGGCTAATTTCACTTAGTATAATGTATTGTGATACAAGAGGGACACCAGATAAAGGAGAAGCCCCAGGAAAGCAAAGGATAGGGGAGGGAGGTTAGGGAAAAGGAGACTTGATGAAGGAAACACTTCAAATGATGCCATGAACATATATGAAATTAACAATGCTAATTTCACTATCACGTATGGGGTAGAGTGGGGCGGGATCCAGGGGGAAGCTCACCAAGCACATGTACTTCCCTGTCACGCTGAACTTCACTATGATGTGCGATTACAAGGCATCAATAAAAGTATATTTACAAAGGCAATCCTCTTTTTTCTTGCACATGCCTTGAGTCATACACTTTAAAAATAAATTTAAATCCTACCATTACTATTGCAACAAGTTTATATGATTAGAAAGCAATGCCTTTTTCTTAATAACACTGCAATATATTTTAACTCCTTTTGCTTTTCAAAACATACACATACGCCGGGCGTGGTGGTGCACATTTGTAATCCCAGTACTTTGGTAGGCAGAGACCGGAGGATCCGGGTTCGCGGCCAGCCTCAGCTCTCTTGCTCTCTCCCTCTCTCTCTCTCTCTCTCCTTAGTGAGGCCCTCCGCAACTTCGTGAGACCTGGTTTCAAAATAAAGTATAAAAAATAGGGCCGGGGGCGTAGCGCGGAGGTAGAACGCCCCTGGGTTCAATCCCCGGTACCGCAAAAAAAAAAAAAAAACATACACATACACACACACATACACACAAACTATTCCGTTGAAGAGTCATTTGTCAGAGACATCTAGTCTGATAGGTTACTCATTGTAATTAGTTGCTGTCCATCAGATGCTAAATAATGTTAAATAATGCTAAATAATATTAAATAATGTTGTTAAATAATGTGTTTTCTCAGTCAGAAATAATTCATTAAGAATATTATAGTTTTTTGTCTCAGTTTTATATTCAGAGCCCAAAATATTGATGTTGTCAGAAATTGATAGCCTGCTATTCCCTTAGCAGCCCCATCATTTTGTGGATAACACATAGGTAGTGTCCAAAGCTAAATAATTTGTCTATACCTAATCATGATATTCCATATATCATTAACTCGCCATGATCTGGAGAATTATGAGATATCAGCATTTATCTGGGCTGTCTGTGATTTTTATTCTTAAAACTAGAATGTGAACATTTTATTCTCTTTAAAAAAAAGAGAAATGTGAACATGAGGATATAAGTTTGGCTCCATCTACTTCTCTTGTCTGTGATACCTTATTGAAGGTCTTCCTATAAGCTTGGCCACACCAACACAAGTGTTCGCTATTGCTCTCAAGTCTTGGCCACCCAGAACCAACCTGAAAGAGCCATCTGACTCTCCCTCTAAATGGGGAAAACCAGAAATCACTTCCCTGCTGTTAAATATGTACCTCCCATCCTGACAGAAATAACTATGTATAGGAATATGCATACATATTTACATATATATGCAAAAGCATAAATATAAAAGTGTCTACACCTACTTCCATATACATATATATGCATATATGCACACATGTACATACATATAAGCAAATAATGGATTTAAATACATACTTTGTTGCTGAGAGTGGTGCCCCATGCCTGTAATCCCAGTACTTAGGAGGCTGAGACAGGAGGATTGCAAGATTGAGGCCAGCCTCTGCAATTTAGCAAGATCTTGTTTACAAATTAAAAAAAAATAAATAAAAAGGGCTGGGGAGTGCAGTTAAGTGATAGAGGGCCACTGCGTTCTGTCCCCACTACTGAAAAAATACAACTTCTCACAAACTCAAAAAAAAGTGTGACCTTATATTAAATGAATTTTCCTATGACACCAATAGCATGATTCATAAATTATAAATAAAACATCATCATAGCAATAAGTTTAATTGAAAGACGCTGCTAATAGAATAGGAACATAATCCACAAGATATTTTCAAAGCATATATTTGATAATTAGAATAATATGTAAAGAATTTTCAATACCCAATTATAAGGGAAAATATATATCAATGTCAGCTCTACAAAAGCCATCCATGTATTCCTATTCACAGCACCTTCCTCCTTTTTAGAGAACCCTACATTCCAAAGATCTATGCTAAATCGCTTTCATTGTTCTCATTGTTTTTACATCCTACACCTACATTTGTAAATTATGTAATTTTACCTCTTTAAAATTTGTATAAATTAAGCTGGGCAGAGTGGTACTTGGGAGTACCTAAGTACTTGGGAGGCTGAGGCAGGAGGATCTCAGGTTCTCAGGCAGCCTTAGCAACTTAGGCCCTGTGCAACTGAGACCCTGTTTCAAAATAAAATATAAAATAGGGCTGGGGTGTAGCTCAGAGGGAGAAGGCCCTTAGGTTCAATCCCCAGTACCACACCAAAAAAGCTATGTAAATTAAATATAAATTACCTTGTTTCTTCCCTCAATAGTACGTTAGACTCATTCATGTTATTACTTAGCTGTAGTATTTCTTTCCTTTTCATATTCATTGAATTTTTCTTGGATAGCTAAATCATTTGTATTAAAAGTATCACTCCTCTTAATGTTTGTAATATTTGTATTAGCTGTTATGTTACTCAATTCTTACAGGCACATGATTGTCTCTTTTTTCTTATATTGTAGCTTTCAAAAGTATATGCCATTTTTTGGCCGGGCGTGGTGGCACATGCTTGTAATCCCAGTACTTTGGGAGGCAGAGACCAGAGGATCCGGGTTCGCGGCCAGCCTCAGCTCTCTCTCTCTCTCTCTCTCTCTCTCTCTCTCTCTCCCTGTCTCTCTCTCTCTACTTAGTGAGGCCTCCACAACTTCGTGAGACCCGGTTTCAAAATAAAGTATAAAAAATAGGGCCGGGGATATAGCGCGGAGGTAGAACGCCCCTGCGTTCTATCCCCGGTACCACAAAAAAAAAAAGTATATGCCATTTTTTATTCTGTTTAGTGTCTCTACCTTTTAATTGCATCTTTTCAAACAATAAGGCTGCTACTAACTCTTCATTGTTTTTATACTTGCCTAAAACATCAAGGGCACTTATAGATGCCCTTGGTAGTCTCTTTGCTTCCAGTAAATATTAAAGAAATATTTAACTATTTGATTTTTTTAAACTAAACCTTCATGATCTATTTTTCAAAGGAGAGAATTCAGTCAAATTTATATGCAGTGACATAACCAGTGTATTTGTTTATGCCTTTGTAAGATTGTGTTTCTTATTTGTTTTAGTTTTTGTTTAATATTTTTCTCTTTATTCTTATTTTATTGAAATTTTGTTTTAGTTCTTTATTTTTATGTAATCAATGTAGACTACTAACATTTACACTTTAGTTTTTTGTTTTTGTTTTTATTTATTTTTGTTTGTTTGTTTTGGTTCTGGGGATTGAACCCTGGGGCATTCTCCTCTGAGCCACACACCCCAGCCCTATTTTATTTTTTATTTTGAATCAAGGTCTCACTAAGTTGCAGAGTGCCTCGCTAAGTTGATGAGGCTGGCTGTGAACCTGCAATCCTCCTGTCTCAGCTTTACCAGTACTAGGATTACAGGCACGCACTACCATGCCTGGTTTACACTTTAATTATTCATTTCAAAAATGTTTCCCTTTCCTATTTAAGAAATCATATTTAAAAATATGTTTTGCCTGTATTTTCTTATGGTTGTATTCTATTTTCCCCTTGCTGTTTTATACTCCTAGTAAGATATATTTTTAAATTTTTCGTGAATTGTAACCTGAGTTATATATGTGAAAGACTTGCTGTTTCTGTCATCTGTGTCCCCTTAAAAATATATATTTTGTTGTCAATGTTGATGAAATTTAGGACTTGTGCCAGTTGTTGATTTACTGTCACTCAACTGGAAATTCACCCTTTTCCTGGTCTGTGGAAATGTGTTTTAGCTTAGTTTTTCTTTTCTATATGTCATTGAGACTTTGCCAGTAGAGGGCAGTAAAGAGACACGGTGAGAAGAAAGAGTGTTCACTTTCTGGTTCTGGAGTGCTCACTGAGCATCACTGTGCGGAGTCTGCAGGTGGCTTCTTGTGCCCAGTGACTGCAGCAGGGACACCTTTCTTTGGCAACTATGTCATTCAGCACCCATGCTTTCCGATCAGCAGTGATATACTTAACTGTTAAAAATCCCCCGTCAGCTCATGGACCCATAATGGGGCTATTATGATAGGAAGCACCTGGTTCTTTTATTTTCTTCCCAGACCAAACATCAGAACCAATACCACAACTGTAGAAATTAATTCCGCCATAAAAGACTTGAACTGGGCGGGCATGATGATACTCTGCCAGTCACACCCCTCTTTCGCTCATTAATTTAGCCAGTGAATGAGTCAGATGGAATTTGGACAATCAGTGTGGATTACAATAAGTTAAATGTGCTGGTGACTGCATTCATGGCTACTTTCCCAAATGAGGTATCTTTGCAGAAAAACAAATCAAGATAGATCCTGGCACTTGGTATGTGGCCTTTGACCTAGCTAATCTGTTTTCTGTAAACTGATCTTCAAGGGTCATCAGAAACAGTTTGATTTAACTAATAAGCTAATCTTTTACCTTCACTATGTGGCCTCAAAGCTATGACTAGTATAAAACTCTCCAGCCAAAGATTTTGATCACAGTTGCCAAAGATTTTGTTCATCTAGACGTTGGGTTTACCATCACAGGAACATTGACTACATTATTCTGACTGGCTTTGATGAGCAGAAAGTAAAAAGTACTGGAGATGTCTTTATAAAAGAATGTCACTAGCTCTATCAACTACATTATGATGTGAGTCTATAATGCAACAATACAAGTATAAAAAAGCTAAATAATAATAGTAATAAAAAAGAAACGTGAATGAAAGGGTACAAGATCAGCCTCACAGACACTCAAGAGCCAAGCACCTTGTCGAAGTGTCGGGGTGAGTCCTCAGCTCAGGAACTCAGGATCTGCGGGGTCCTTGGCTAACGTGACAGAAAAGAATTTCAGCACGTGCCAGTCAGAGACATGGACAGAGGTTTATTTGGGGAAAAGGGAAGAGATACACACTGAAGAGAGAATGCGGGCCACCTCAAGATGAGGAAGGCATTTGGGGGAGTTCAGGGCCTTTTTCTTATTGGGGACTTTCATGGGGGTGGGCTAGAGGAGGTCTGTGAGGATCATCAGTCGGGTAGTCCCCGAGGCGGTTTCTGGTGATCTGGTCAGCTTTAGGGAAGATGGTTGAGACCGGTTGAGTCCGGTCATCCCGAGGTGGTTCCCATTGATCTGGTGGTCTGGTCAACCTTAGGGTCCTCAGGCTGATTGGGGTCTTCATTATCTGATTGACAGATAAGCTGGAGAGTGTCCTAAATGATAGGTTTCTCCAAATATCATACCTGTCTTATTATCAATGCACAGGGCAATTATAGTTTCTTTCAGTTATCTCTAGGATCTACAGATTTCCCAGGAATTTGGGAGAGTCGGGCCTGGGAAAGAGAACTGGTTTGGGGAGTAAAGGCTGAATCACTTCAGCTCCAGGTTCTTATATTAAAGTTATATTTTACTTTTTCTATTCCCTCCCATCCCACATGTGAATTATCTCTTCATCCAGTGAATTCACACTGTATATCCCACCTGCCTGTTAACTACTTAGTAGCCATCTATGTTATTAGAAAGACTGCTGTGGTATCATAGTACTATGTTCAAGTAACCCTTATTTTACCTAATAATTTCCTCAGAGTCCTGGAGCAATGATATGTTAATAAATATACACCATATAAAACCCATAAAGTACTTAATTTAAGTGAAAAGATCAAAATTATCAATAAGAAAAGAAAAAAATATGGCAAGATTACAAAAATCTGGGGTAAGTTATTGTTGTGAATCTCTTACCATGTCTTATCTATAAATTAAACTTTATCATAGTTGTACATGCATAGGAGAAAACATAATACATACATGGTTTGGTACTATCCTTGGTTTCAGGCACACAATTACCTTTCACTATATCCCTCTTGGATCAGGGATGACTACTGTATTGCCTGTTAGCCCTCAATTCATCCTTTTACCTCTTCTGTGCAGATGGATCTGAGACTTACAACATATTTTTTTTCTTTACCAGCTGGCAGTGCAGCTCGGTCAGTAGAGAGTTGTGCAAGAGGAAAGGTTCCCACTCTCTGGTTCCTGTGTGCTTGCTGTGTGGGGCCCCTGCACTGCACACAGCTTTCTCCAGTACCCTGCTCCTGAGGCCACCCCAGTTGTCAGTTCCTCGTTCCTGTAGTGCATGGCAGCGGGAAGACTAAGCAGCCAGCAGGTGTTCCTGGCATCTCGCCCACCTCGGGTGGTATTTGTAGCTGTGTGCTGCTGGGTTCTGCAGAGCTCACATTTTCTCCAAAACCAGGCCCTGCGGTACAGGAGGAACATGACCCAGTCAACAGCTTTCCTCCACACCTTGGGGGTAGCTCTGCAGTAAAGTGCCTCTAAAGAGACACGATCCTGTGATGTATTCCCTAAAACCTTAAAGCTTGGATTTCCCACAAATTTGGGAGTGCAGATTTCCAAGTTCCAGTAGCACAGCACCACAGAGACTGGCTTCTCAGGATTCAGTGAGCCATGGCTGTGAGCTCTGCAGTAAGAGAAGCGCCACCCTGGGCTGGGGCTTGTCTCTATGCATTGTATCTCTGCTCATTGTGTTTGCTCGAGCTATATTATAAAGTTCCTTTTTGCTTCTTACTTGTCAATCCATAGATGTTCCAATCCCCTGTTATGGTATACACACACACATGCATCTATATGCATAAACATATATATGAATATATATGCCCACTCATATGTATATGTATGTTTATATCCCTATTCCCATTTGACCCAAACTAATACATGGCTTTTCTCTCCATCTTGTAGTAATATTTCATTAAAGTATGTCCTTCTATCTCAATAGCTTTATTTAAAATTTATACTACACATTCCCAAATTATCTATCATTAAATATATTACACACCATGTGTGTGTGTGTGTGCATAGAATGTTTTTGTAATGTAATATGTACACACACACACACACACACACACACACACAAACACACACACACTGGTTCTAATAAACCACAATTCTTTCCTCCCTTCTTTGACAAGCTAAACCTGAAGGTTTCTCTTCATTAATTTGATGTTTATGTTTTTCTGAGTATTTTACTCCAATGAGGTGTGGACATCAAGGGATATTTTCATCTTATCTGTGGTGTGTTGGGCCTCTTCTAATCATTGGATTTGTGCTTTCTTTCTCTGACATCTCCTCCACTGGATGCATTCTTATTTATATTTGTCTGCAGATCTTGCTCTGCTCCTAGGTTACCTCAGGTTCAGCGGTTCCAACGTGTGAAAACTGCAGTAGTCTCTGTTTCTACACATAGTTTATAAATTTGTAAATCATCAATCTCAGGAACTGGGGGAAATTTTTCTTCATTATCCAGTCTCCTATGCCCACTCCCCCTGCCCCCCAGTCTGATGGATTTAACCTCTTTGCGAGACAGAGGAAGCACTGATGGGTAAGTTTGCCCTGCAGTCTCCCTCACAGGGAGAGCTGGCTCTGACTGTAGAAGCCCTGCAGGTGCGGCATGGCTCTTGTCTTCTAGGGGCAGCGCCTAGGCAAAGTGTTTACGCTGCTTAGGCAAAGTGTTTACGCTGGAAAAGTGTATGACTCAGACTTGTAGATCCACTAGGTGGAAATCACTATGAAATAAACCAATCTCTCTACACTCTGTAAAATATGGGTTTGTTTTGTAGATATTTATGAATATCTAAAAGAAAGATGCATATCAAAAGAGATGCCTATCAGTTTTTTACCATTCAATAAGACATCAATGATATCTCACATCAATAGCTATACCATTTGTACAATTTATTTTGTGTGGTACTAGGATTGAACCCAGGGACATTCTACCTTCAAGCTACACCCCCAGACCAATTTTAATTTTTATTTGGAAACAGGATCTCACTAAGTTGTTAAGAGACTCACTAAGGCCGGGCGTGGTGGCGTACGCTTGTAATCCCAGTACTTTGGGAGGCAGAGACCGGAGGATTCGGGTTCGCGGCCAGCCTCAGCTCTCTCTCTCTCTCTCTCTCTCTCCCTGTTTCTCTCTCTCTCTCTTTCTCTCTCTACTTAGTGAGGCCCTCCGCAACTTCATGAGACCCAGTTTCAAAATAAAGTATAAAAAACAGGGCCGGGGGTGTAGCGCGGAGGTAGAACGCCCCTGGGTTCAATCCCTGGTACCGCAAAGAAAAAAAAAAGAGACTCACTAAATTGCTGAGGCTGGTTTTGAACCTGCGATCCTGTCTCAGTCTCCCAAGTACTGGGATTACAAGTGTGGGCCACCACTCCTGGCCATTTGTACATTTTGAAAGTAACTTTATGAGACACCAGTGAGGAAAGAGAACAGTGGGAGAAAGAAGGAAAAGGAACAGGATGTACTGGGAAATGAAATAGAACAAATCATAATATGTGGTTATATGAATACATCACAATGAATTCCACCATGATGTGTAATTATAATGTTCCAACAAAGCTAAATAAAAAGACTGGATAATGAGAAACACCCAAATATGCCATAAGCCTGTGCACAATCATGATTGTTTGAAACTACAACAGTATAGTTGGAATGATTTAAAATTTGAGTAAAGCATCAAAAATATAATGTCAGTGAGGTGGAAACATTTTTAATGTATCCTTATATGTATTCTGATTACAAAAAGATGTATTTCACTCCAATATACGTTTTTATAAAGTTTCTTATTTAACTCATTCAATGTATTTGTTCAATAAATTTCCTGCAAATTATTCTAGTTTTTTTTTTGCAGCGTGGGGGATGGAACCCAGGGGCATTCTACCTCCGAGCTACACCCTCATTACTATTTTTTATTCTTTATTTTGAAACAGGGTCTCACTAAGTTGCTCAGGGCCTCACTATGTAGCTGAGGCTGGCTGCGAACCAGGATCCTCCTGTCTCAGCCTCCCAAGTACTGGTATTACAAGCGTGAGCCACCACTCCCAGCTTATTATTCTAGTTTTAAACATTTCCTGATCACTTAGTATTTTGAACGTGTTAGAATGCATAACAAATATTATTGTAATGTCATATGTAATACATATATTTGAATAATTATAGCCATGTATTATATATCAGAAATATATGTAAATTTGTAAATTTCTCTAGAACCCCCAAAGAATGTACTTAAGAAAAATGAAGCCAGGTGTGGTGGAGCATGCCTATAATCCCAGTACTTGGGAGGCTGAGACAGAAGATAGCAAGTTCAAGGCCAGCCTCAGCAACTTAGTGAGACCCTGTTTCAAAATAAAATTAAAACAGGTTGGGGGTGTAGCTAGGAAGTAGATGTCCCTGGGTTCAACTCCTAGTACCAAAAAAAAAAAAAAAAAGAGAGAGACAGAGAAAGAAAAATGAAAGACAATTTAGCCTATAGGGTTATAAGAAGTAATTTAAACTCAACATTGAAAATAGTAATTTATAAGTTAAGCTATATAAGCCTATGTGATTAGATAGTCTCACACAATAGTTGGACTGTCTAAGAATGGAAGTTGGGACAAAATGGCAAAAGAAAGGTGGGAAAGGAAAGAGGGCTGTATGGATAATTCTAAAGTTAAAATTAGTAATGATGTGACATCATTCCAAACTGGAGTTATTTGATTTATTTTCTTCTTAACATTATTAATTTTTCTCTGTTTTGGTTTTTTGATTCTACTAATAATTAGAATATTTAGAGACATTGAAGAATAACACATTGATTTGATACAGGATCTGAAAGGGAGGGTTTTTCCCCCTAAAGTAAACTGTGTTACTCCCCCCCCCAACTATTGCATGTGAACTGGAACATCTGGATAATTTGTCCAAGTGAAAAATTAGGCACTAAATGAACCATGCAGTGTGTTTATGCTACTTAATGTATAAGAAACTGTAGAGGCAGAACTGCGTGTGTGTATTTAGTAATGAAGCCACGCTGTGTCATGAAACTTCTGCTCTGCTATTAATTTTTTTCTCCCACAGCTTCAAAATTTCTGAGCTAAACCACAATATACAAGTATTTTTCCCCATGCAAACATTTCAAAAAATATCAGCATTAATATTGCAGTTAAAGAATATAAGTTAAATACTTTCTTTGCAAAACTGAAATCATTACAGCTGAGATTCAGTTTTCTCTGTCCTTTGAGGACTGGATATTTGCAAGAAAATAATTTCTTCAATAAACTTTCTTTTTCTCACTGACATCTGGCAAATACAAATTTTAGACAGCAAGAAAAATATGAAACCAAAGTTCAAATATTGTGCTATGAATGTACTAAATTCATTCAGTGCATTATGTTAAGGTCTGGCTCTCCACAGTGATGAGACCTATATTATTAATACAAAAATATTATTAGTTATTTGACATATATAATTTGAAAGGAGAAAAAACATAATCTGGTTCTCTTTAGTTAAAATGTGAATAGAAGACACTGTGAAAGACTATTTCTATGCTAACATAGGAAATCCACATGGAAAGCCAGAAGAGACTTTGATAAACAGTACCTGAATAAGTAAATGTTCTCACATATTATCATTGTTATAATTATATTTTTTCATTTGCTTTTCAAGAATTTGCAACCCTGTTCAAAGCACAAGAAAAAACAACATTTTTGGCAATTGAAATCATGATAGGCAAAGTATATTTATTCGGTCAAAAAAGAATGTATATGCCTATTACAAGGCTGAGAATGTGGAAGGGGCACAGAGCTGTGGCCAGAACACACATGGTTCTTATTCTCCTAAAGGAGGGGCAGAGACAAGTTTAAACAGTCCAAACTGAGACAAAGAAAACAGGTCACTCTTGCTCCCTCCTCTCCACACCCCTAAAAGAAAAATGGCAACAAGAAAACTTCACTTCATGCTGAAAGAAGTACTTCCTGTTTATCATTTTGAAATTATCAATTCAGTCTATGCCTATATCTCCCAATGTTGTTAGCCTTTCTTGAAATCAGAGATTATATCTTAAATATTTTGCTTCATTAGAAAAAGACACAACAGGTGTTCCAAACATATTTTAACTGAACTTCACTGAAAAACACAGTCTGACTGGGTGATTATTCAGTATAGATTTCATACAAAATGAGCATAAAGACAAATGGAGAAAAATAGAGAAATGGAGTAAATTGTGGGTTGAGTGAACTGTGTAATTGGAAGGAATTGGGTCTCAGGTCCTCTGTATGAACTTCCCAGAGAATGTCTTTGAGTAGTAATGCTAGTGCTTAGATAGATATAATTTCCTAAGATATTTGTAAATACCCCTCAAGAAGTGAAACTGCCTCATCAGATGTCATTAAGAAAATTCAAATTAAAATAACTACACACCTGCTAGAATCGTCCAGATCCCAAACACTTACAAAACTAAATACTGGTAAGAGGGTGGAGTAACAGGAACTCTCATTTTTCCTAGTGGGAAAGCAAAATGGTACAGCCTCTTTGGAAGATAGTTTGGTAGTTTTCTACACAACTAAACACACTCTTACCATATGATTCAACAACTGTGCTTTGTGGCATTTATCCCAAACAATTGAAAGCTTATGATCACACAAAAAACTTGAAGGCGGATGTTTACAGCATCTTGATTTATAATGGTCCAAAACTTGGAAGCAACCATGATGTCCTTTAGTGGTTGAATAGATACACAAACTCCGGTACAATCCAATGATGGAATATTATACAGAAATGAAAAGAAATAAGCTCACCAAGCCATGAAAGACATGGAGATTTATAATCATATTACTAAGTGAAAGAGACCACTCTGAAATGCCTACACACTGTATGATTCCAATTGTATGACAGTGTAGAAAAGGTAAAGCTATAGAGATGGTAAAGCCATTTGTGGGTGCTGGTGGGGAGGGCAGTGTGTGGGTGGAGGACAATGAATAGAGGAAGCATAGGAGATTTTTAGGGCCGTGAAATTGCACTGTGCAATACTAGGCTAACTAATACATGTTATTGTTTGTTTAAACCCACAGAATGTATAATGCCAAGAGGAAACTCTGG
Source organism: Glis glis (assembly GCA_004027185.1). Lineage (NCBI taxonomy): Eukaryota > Metazoa > Chordata > Mammalia > Rodentia > Gliridae > Glis > Glis glis. Next base: position 50,326 of record PVJS01005869.1, read on the forward strand.
TGTGTGCTATAGACTACGTGAGTTTTTTTTTGGGGGGGGGTTGTTTGTTGTTTTGCTTTGTGATACTGGGAATTGAACCTGGGGAGGGGGTATTCTACCTCTGAGCTATACCCCCAGACCACTTATTTTTATTTTTTTGAAACAGAGTCCCACTAAGTTGTCAAGGCACGCCTAACTTGCAATCCTCCCATCTTAGCCTTCCAAGTTTTTCAATCACAGATGTGTGCCACCATACCCAGATAGGGTAGGTGATTTTGATGTCTCAAATCTGGTGGGGGATGTTGATAATATGCATGTGTGGAGGAAGAGGGTACAGAGAAGTCACTCTACATTCCTGCCAATTTTTACATGAACTGAAAATTGTTCTAAAATATCTTTAAAAGGAAAGAATAAAGGAAACTTCCTTCTTTATAAAAGGAAGGAAAGAGGAAGGGAGGAAAAGGTGGAAGGAAGGAAGGAAGGAAGGAAGGAAGGAAGGAAGGAAGGAAGACAAGACAATGAATAATGTGGTTCTAAGGCACATAATGACTTAATTTAAAAAGAATAAAGGAAACTTCCTTCTTTATAAAAGGAAGGAAAGAGGAAGGGAGGAAAAGGTGGAAGGAAGGAAGGAAGGAAGGAAGGAAGGAAGGAAGGAAGGAAGACAAGACAATGAATAATGTGGTTCTAAGGCACATAATGACTTAATTTAAAATCTGTAGTGCTTTATAAAGAGTGCCTACTGAAAAAGCAGTTGTCCATTGTATAAGAAATACCATTTGTCATTTTGTATTTGAGTGTATTGGGCCTTGGTACACACATTGAGAAAGATTCAACCTTAATAATTAGAAGATAGAGGAGAGACAATATCAGAATAGACATGAAAATTTGGAAAGAAAATGAGATTATAGATTATAAAGTGCTCATTTTTTTCTCTATTGGGGGTTCTTATTTGTGTAACCAAGTTCCAGAATCCCCAATATCACCCTCAGTTTCAATAGTTCACGACAATGGCTCCCAGAACTCAGCAAAAGCATTGTGCTTCTGGCTGTGGTTTGTTACAGAAAAAGGTACAAGGGAAGAAGCATACGATGCAGAATCCACTAGCCACTACTCAGGGAGCCTCCAGTCGTCCTCTCCCAGTGGAACTGTGCAAACAGCACTCACTTCAGTGTGCAACACATTGCAGAGTATGGGTAGCAAGGACTTGGTTCCTGGAGGGTTTTTTTTTTTTTTTTTTGGTCGTGATCATAGAGAAATGGTTGATCGCCCTGCTGGGTGACCTTCATTTCTAGTCCTATTGGAGGCTGAATTGACACCATGTGGCCCAGAGTCCCCATCTTAAGTTATATTGTTAAACTAAATGGAGTGGTTCAAAGCCTTCAGATAAACAAAAACATTTTGGCCACGCAGGAAATTCTTGTAGAATTCAGTGAGTACATTCCAGGAGTCAAGTGCAAAGACCAGTCTTCTCTTTAGCCACGGTTAAACTTTTTTTTATGAATAATTCAATATTATTTTACTTTATTTTAGTTATCTACACAAACAAGTGAAGACTTCAATAGGCAATGGTTGATCTGAGTCTTCAAAACTGAGAAAAACTTGTGCTTAAATCATAAGCATGTTAAAAATAAATATAGTACAGCTCTACAGGAATGGGAGTTTAACATGGATAAATTTGGAGTAGTTTGTGTTGAGAAATGAGTCATCAAAATGGTTTGGAGGAAGTAGAGCTCAGTGAGCTTACTGACAGCCCAACAAGCAGAGTGAACCATAGACGAGATGAGATTCACAGGGATGGAGTAGTTTCCTCAGCATAATGGTAACAAGAGGGAGGGGATTTTTACAGAAGGGTATTCCTTTTGCTATATTCCAAATAGATCAATTACTCAAATCTAAACCAGAAAAACCTAGAAACATTCTATTGCAATAACTTGGAAATGAGACAATAATGATCTGAGTTAATGTCAACTATAAAAATACAAAGTTACATATTAACAATAAATTTTGACTAATTTACTTATATAGTATACCACCTTTTATAAGGTAAGAATTTGAAGAAAAGTAAAAAAAAAGTCCCTCTTATACTTTATTTTCAGTATTTTACCCTTTTCCACCTTCTCCCTATCTAGAAGTTCTCATCTCCAGAGGTGTGGTATTTTTATTATGGATAGGTCTACCTGAAAATAGTACTTGCCTAAATTATTATTCAGGGACTTTATTAATCTATGTATGAGAGATGCTTCCCACTTACCAAACAAGTTAATATTAAAATTAAAATCAGAACACTTTATACCTGAATTAATTTTCAAATATTTTGAAATTAAGCCCATTCTGTAAAAGTGTCATACCAGTATAAAATTCTGAAAACAAGTAGAGTCAATTAGTAACTTTGAGTGATATAATAGTGCATTTACTTATATTAAAGTAAACAGACCAAGGACTATGTGGTTAGAAATCTATTAAAGAAACTAAATCCATTTAATGGTTTATCTACATGATTATTTACTACTTGCTTGTAAAGCTCAGCCTAGTCATTTATTATTTGGTTTTTATAGATGAGCTTTTAACCTTTATAGTAAAGTATTTTGCCAAGGCTGACAGAAAAAAAGATAAATCCATTAATAAGGACACTTGAAACTATGTAGTCTTTGAATCTTATTGATGCCATGTTTAGAAAATTTATTTTATGTCTACCTCCCTTAACATTATTGGGAAATTCAAAAAGTAAGTAAAATAAAACTATTTCTTAGATGGTTTATAGTTACAGAGACCTTTACTGAATAATTTGACTTATTACATATTTTGAATAGAAAACAGATTTATATTAGAAAAAATCAAGAAGCATATAAAATCAGTAAAAATAATATGTTTAGTTTTTAGGAAAAACTGAAATGGAACCTTCTTTTCATTAATTCTACCACTAATTAAATAATAATGGCATCATTTATCAATTACTAATATATCAGGCCTCTTTGAAGAATTCTATATATATTATCTCAGCTGTTCTCCATAACAAGTATATGGATTAGGTATTGTAACTTTTCCTATTTATGTTTGTTGCAACACTATTCACTACTCAAAATTGCCAAGGTATGGAATCAACTAAGGTAGTCGTTGACAATGAATGGATAAAGAAAACGCAGTTTATATAAAAAATTGAATGCTATTCAGCCATAAAAAATGATAAAATACTATAATTTTAGTAATATGGATAGACCTGGAGATCACAATTTTTAAGTAAAATAAGTGAGACAAAGAATACATGACATAATTTCACTCGTATGGAATTTGCATTAAAAAAATTGGATCTCACAGCTTCTGTGAGTACATTTGTTGTTACCAAAGACCAGGGACAGTAGGGGGCAGGGTGAGATGGAGAGAGTTTGGTAAATGAACACAAAGTTACAGTTAGATAGAAGTAAGAAATTCTGAAGATAAATAACTGTGGTGTGACTGTACATTTCAAAGAAGAAAAATGAAAGGATTTTGAAAGGTTTCATCATAAAGAAATAATAAATTAGGAGAAGATAGTTTAACCTATTTAAACATTACACCATATATACATTGCAGTATCCCATTAATATGTACAATTTTTATGTTTTATGTATCATGTTTTGAGTGGAACTAGGGATTGAACCCAGGGGCATTCTACCTCCCAGCTCCACCCCCAGCCCTATTTTTTATTCTTTATTTTGAAACAGGGTCTCACTAAGTTGCTGAGGGCCTCACTAAGTAGCTGAGGCTGGCTGCAAACCTGTGATCCTCTTGTCTCAGCCTCCCAAATACTGGGATTACAAGAGTGCACTACCACGGCAGGCTTAAAATTATTTTTAAAAATAACAATGAGCAAAAATTTTTAAAATGAAAAATAAAGAAAGGAATAGTAGTTCCCAGAGGCTAGAAAGGAGAAAGAAAATGAGAAAATAGGGAAATATTGGCTAATGAGGGCAAAATCACGGCCCAATAGAAGGAATAAGTTTTGGTTTCTGTTACACAGAACAGTGGTTACAGTTAATATCATCTGTATAATTCAAAATAGCAAGAAAGGAGGATTTCATATTCTTATCACAAGAAAGGATAAATGTTTGAGATGATGCATAGCCTAGATATTCTGTTATTCAATGCACAATGTGCAAAGGTACTGAAATGTTACACTGAAACCCATGAAGATGCATAATTATCTGTCAATAAAAAATAGAAAATAGAGCTAGGTGTGGTGGCACATGCCTGTAATCCCAGTATTTGGGAGGCTGAGACAGGAGGATCACAGGTTCACAGCCAGCCTCAGCAACTTAGGCCCTCAGCAACTTAGTGAGACCCTGTTTCAAAATAAAAAAATACAATAGGGCTGGGGGTGTAGCTCAGAAGAACGGCCCTAGTTCAATCCCCAGTATCACAAATAAATAAATGAATGAAAACAACATAAAAATCAAAAAGAAAACTGAAATTTAGCAACTGTTTTACCTTGAGCAAAATTTCACACACAAAAAAAAAATAGACTTGAGGTTTTACTACATTACAATTGCTGTCTGATGATAGAACTTGGTTCTTAATTTCTATGGATACTGACCTCATCATATTGGGATTTAAGTGAAGTGGGAAATAGGAATGAACAGAAGTTCGAACTTAAGGTTGATATTTAGGAGAGAAGCTAAAATTCAATAGAGCCAGAATATTTTAATAAAAACAGAGTGTATTTATAATCTGAGTTTAAACCTAAACCTACCAGTTGTGTCTCTGAGATTTAAGTGTCTGATCTATAAAATGTAGCAGTAATGGCTCTCCTACTTGGCCATTTAACAAATATAGATACTATATTTAAGAACTCACTATTCATAACTGAGATTTGCCAAAAAGTAATTTATCAAAATCTATTTTCTATACAAATTATCAACTAAATTGGATCTTAAGTTTTTAGAGAAAGGCATGCTCAGTAACATGAGTAGCTTTGGCTGGCAAAATAATCTAACGATAGCAACAATTTTCAAACCTTGTCAAAATCTTAAATTTAACTAGGATTATTCAGAGAAACATCTGGTGTTGTCCCTGCATATTCTAAAGAAGTAAAGTTAATCAGTCCTATGTTGAATTTTTTTTATCCTTTAAACAAGAGATATTTACTTAGCATCTTCTATAACTGCCTAGTATATATTGAATTATTGAATAGCATATCAACATATCATAATTTACAAAATTTTAAGAACTGTTTTCCAGAATTAGGTTTACCTAGGGAGAAATAAATTATTTACAAAAATCAGATAGTTGACATGTTCCAATAGACAAAGAATGTTGTTAGAAACAACTTTTTACGGCGTCTAAAGAAACGGCACGTGTTTGAAAATTGCTTGGCAAGGCGATTTTACTTTTTTGCAAAAAAGGGTGCTCCAGATATGAGAGAGAGCACGTTTCACAAAGAACCCAGTGGGTCTTATATCCCTAAGGCAAGGCTCCTCCTGTGCTGAACTCCTATTGGTCGAAGTTACAACTTCACCTTCTTCCTGGTCAGCTACAGGGGAAGATGGGGGAGGGTCGACACCTGTAATCTCTTAAGAGATGTTAATTTGGGGAAGGAATGTAAGTGCCTACCAGGTTACAAAATGGCTGCCTAAGTGAAACTACCTCTTTTGACAGAAAAGATACAACTATATTCTCACAATATAACAAAAGCTGTGAAACTGGGAAAGAAAAATGGGATGAAAAGATCATTTTTTTATTGGTGCATTGTAATCATACATCTTGATGGGTTTCAGGGTGGTAGAAGCACACAAAGGTCAATTAGCCCTCCCCCAATTCCCACCTCCATTCCCTTCCACTTCCCTCTTTCTCCTGCTCAGGACAGTAGTTGACTTTGGTATATTTGCATATGTACATCCTGTGCATTAGGGTGTTTCCCTCTTCCCCCCTCCCATCCCCCTCAGTTAGTTCTCCTTTGCTCGTCTGGGGTTTTCTCCATCTTTGTCTGAAGTCCCTCCTATGCCCTATTCTACTTAGCTTCCTCATATTAGGGAGATCATCTGACTTCACATTTTGTGACTGACTAATCACACTAAGCTTAATGTTCTCTAATTCCATCCATTTACTTGCAAATGACATAATTTTGTTCTTCTTGATGGCTGCATAAAATTCCATTGTGTACATATCCCATAGTTTTGTAATCCATTCATCTATTGATGGGCATCTTGGCTGGTTCCATAGTTTGGCAATTTTGAATTGTGCAGCTATAAACATAGATACATATGAATAAGTCTGGTAATTTGGTTTCCATTCTTTTGGGTAGATACCTAGAAGTGGTAATCCTGGGTCATATGGTAGGTTCATTCCCAATCTTCTGAGGATCCTCCAACTGTTTTCCAAAGTGTTGCACTAATTTTCAATCCCACAACAGTGTATTAGGGTTCCTAATTCTCCAAATTCTCGCCAGCATTTATTATTGTTTGTGTTTTTAATGATTGCCATTCTAATTGGGGTTAGGTGAAATCTCAGGGTAGTTTTGATTTGCATCTCCCTGATTGCTAATGATGCTGAACATTTTTTCATACACTTACTGGCAATTTGTATTTCTTCTTTTGTGAAGTGCCTATTTAGTTCACTTGCCCATTTTTTGGTTGGGTTGTTTGTGTTTTTAGCGGTGAGTTTCTTGAGTTCTCTATATATTCTAGATATTAGTTCTCTATCAGAGGAGGAGCTGACAAAAATCTTCTCCCATTCTGTCAGCTCTCTGTTGGAGGTTTTTGATAGTTTCCTTTGCTGTGCAGAAGCTCTTCAGTTTAATGCAATCACACATATTGATTCTCTTTTTAACATCTTGTGCCTTTGGGGTCTTGTTGAGGAATTTTTGCCTGTGCCTATGTGTTGAAGAGTTGGACCTATGCCCTCTTCAAGTAGCTGCAAGGTCACTGGTCTAATTTCCAGGTCTTTGATCCATCTTGAATTGACTCTTGTGCAGGGTGAGGAAGTGGGGTTAATTTCCATTTTTCTGTATGTGGTTAACCAGTTTGTCAACACCATTTGTTGAAGAGGTTTTTATTACTATGGCTTTGTAGTATAGTTTGAAGTCAGGTATTTTGATGCCTCCTGCATGGTTCTTGTTGCTGAGAACTACTTTGGATATTCTGGGTTTTTTGTTGTTTCAAATGAATTTAAGGACTGATTTTTCTAGGTCTGTGAAGAATGACCTTGGTAATTGAATGGGTATTGCATTGAATCTGTAGATCACTTTTGGAAGAATGGCCATTTTGATGATATTTATTCTGCCTATTCAAGAGCATGGAAGGTCTTTCCATCTTCTAAGATCTTTAATTTCTTTTTTCAGTGTTTTATAATTTTCCTTGTACAGGTCTTTACCTCCTTGGTTAGGTTTATTCCTAAGTATTTTATTGTTCTGGGGGATATCGTGAGTAGAAATGTTTTCTGCATTTCATTTTCAGTGGATTTATGGTTGGCATATAGAAAAGCTTCTCATATTTAAGATTGATTTTGTGTCCACACACTGCTGAATTTGTTGATCAGTTCTATAAGCCTGTTGGTTGAGTTTGTTGGATTTTCTAAGTATACTATCATGTCATCTGCAAATAGAGATAGTTTCAGCTCCTTTTTTCCTATTTGTACTCCTTTTATTTCCTTCTCTTGCCTTATTGTTCTGGCTAGAGTCTCTAGTACTATATTGAAAAGGAGTGGTGACGGTGGACATCCTTGTCTTGTTACTGTTTTTAAGGGGAAATCTCGTAGATTTTCCCCATTCAACATGATGTTGGCTTTGGGCCTATTATATATTGCCTTTATGATGTTGAGGTATGGTCCTTCTAATCAGACTCTCTGCAGGGTTCTTATCATGAATGGGTGTTGGATTTTGTCAAATGCTTTTTCAGTGTCTATTAACATGATCGTGTGATTTTTGTCTTTAGTTCTGTTTATGTAGCAGATTACATGGATTGTTTTCCATATGTTGAACCAGCCTTGCATCCCTGGGATGAACCCCACTTGGTCATGATATATGATTTTCGTGATGTGGTTTTGAATGTGCATTGCTAGTATTTTGTTTAGAAGTTTTGCATCTAAGTTCATCAATGATATAGGTCTGTAGTTTTATTTTCTTTAGCTGTCTTTATATGGTTTTGGTATTAATGTGATATTGGCTTCATAGAATGTATTTGGGAGAGTCCTGTTTCTTTCTATTTTACAGAATAGATTGAGAAGTATTGGGATTAGTTCTTCTATAAATGTTTTATAAATTTCACCTGGGAAACCATCGGGACCTGGTCTTTTCTTTGATGGTAGGTTCTTTATTGCTGCTTCAATCTCTTTGATTGCTAGTGGTCAATTTCAATTTTCTCTACCTTCTTGATTCAACTTAGGAAGGTTATATGTGTCTAGAAATTTGTCAATTTTTTCTTGGTTTTCTATTTTGTTGGAGTATAGTTTTTCAAAGTAGTTTCTGATAATCCTCTGGATTTCCATGCTGTCAGTGGTAATATCACCTTTTCCATCTCTTCTTTTAGTAATTTGGGTCGATTCTTTCTTTTGGTTAGGTTGGCTAGTGGTTTCTCTATCTTGTTTATTTCTTCAAGGAACCAGCTTTGGGGTTTGTTGATTTTTTGTACTGCTGTTTTATTCTCTACTTCATTGATTTCTGTTCTGATTTTGATAATTTTCTGTATTCTACTGGCTTTAGGGTTAAAATTTTCCTGTTTTTCAAGGGCTTTGAGGTGTGTCATTAGGTTATTTATTTGGTGATTTTCTGTTCTTCCTATGTGGGCACTCAGTGCTATGAATTTTCCTCTTAATATTGCCTTCAGGGTGTCCCAGAGATTTTGATATGTTGTGTCTCTATTTGCATTTGTTTCTAGGAATTTCTTAATTCTTCCCTATTTCTTCTCTGACCCAATCCTCATTCAGCAGTGTGGTGTTCAGTCTCCATGTGTTTATGAGTTTTATCTGAGTCTTCTTATAGTTGATTTCTATTTTCATTCCATTATGGTCTGAAAAGATGCAGGGGATTATGTCACATTTTTTTAACTTGCTAGTACTCCCTTTGTGGCCTAGGATATGGTCTATTTTAGAGAAGGTTCCATGAGCAGCTGAAAAAATGTGAATTCAGCTGTAGTTGGGTGGATTATTCTATATGTGTCTACTAGGTCCATTTGGTATATAGTGTTCCTTAGGTCTGAGGCATCTTTACTGACCTTTTATCTTGAAGATTGATCTACTGGTGTGAGAGGTGTGTTGAAGTCTCCCGATATTATTGTATTGGAATCTATGTGTGGCTTAATGTCATGAAGAGTTTCTTTTATGAAAGTGATTGCACCTATGTTTGGGGCATAAATGTTGACTATCATCATATCCTTTTGTTGGATTGTTCCTTTTAACAGTAAGAAATAACCTTCTTTGTCTCTTTTGATAAGTTTAGGTTTGAAGTGTAATTTGTCTGATATCCTAATTGCTACTCCTGCTTGTTTTCAAGTTCCACTAGCGTGAATTACCTCGCTCTATCCCTTCTCCTTTAGTTTTTGCATATCTTTACTTGTAAGGTGTGTTTCTTGTGGGCAGCATGTAGATGGATTGTGATTTTTAATCCATATTGCCACCTTATGTCTTTTGATTGGGGAGTTGAAGCTGTTTATATTCAGTGTAATTATTGAGAGATGGGTTTTAATTCCTAACATTTTGAGTTTTAATTTCTGTTTGAGGTAGTGTTTGTTCTCTGCTTAGTTTGTTTGATGGAAATCATTGTTTCTCTGGTTCTGGCATTTCTTTATTATTTCTCCTTTGTAATTAATTTCTTTGAGTGTTTTCTCTAGTGCTGGTTTGGAAGACAAAGTCTTTCAGCTTCTGTTTTTCATGGAAAGTTTTTATTTCCCCATCAAATTTGATAGATATGTTGCTGGGAAGATAAATCTTGGCTGGAAGTTGTTTTCTTTCAGAGTTTGGAATATGCCACTCCAGGCCCTCCTGGCTTTCATGACTTGGTGTAGAAGGTTGGGAGTGATTAAGATCATGTGGTATTTGTTTTTCTGTGCCTGGCAAAACTATGGAGAAAACAGAAACCTTACACCTTGTTGCTGGGGACGAATATTACACAGTAATTGTGGAGAATATGATGGAAGCTCTTCAAAAACTACTCTGTAGTCTAATAATCCTACTGTTGGTTATATATCCAAAAGAAATGAAATTGGTATGTCAATGCAAGATCTGTTCTTATTGGTGTGCCTCTGAATGTGTGAGGGTGGGGTGGGGAGTAGGGTTTGAGGATTACACAATTACACAATTACACAAAATTGTAAGTACATAGGAGGAATAAGTTCAAGATGTGTGGTAGTGACTTTACTTAATAACAACACTGTATTCTTCAAAATGGTTATTAGATCAGATGTTAAATGTTCTCACCACAAAATGATAGCTACATGAGGTAGTGCATTGTTAACAATGCACATTTAGATATTCCACAATGTTAGTCAGATTTAAAATTCTACAGTGTACATAAACTTAAAAATATCAAATTGTACATGATTGATGCTTTCAATTTTCCCAGTAAATTAAAATAGGAATGGGGTTATAGCTCAGTGATAGGATGCTAGTCTACCATGTGCAAGGCCCTGGGATAAATCCCCCACACCACGCAAAAAAATAAATAAACATAAAATAGTTTCTGAACAATAAAATTTACTAGGCCAAAATTTAAAGTAAATGGAGCCATGAAAGCATACAAATTTCCAGATTTTAACTCATATTTTCCCTGAGAATATGTTTCTGTCCTCCATCTTCACTGATGGGATTCAAACATTTTATTGTGCATTGGTCTCTTCATTTTTCTCTAGAATCATAGTTCATCTTTCTACTTCCAGACAAATATTTATAATTCCATATATTTCCCTGCAGATGACATAGTTTTGTTCTACTTTATGGCTGAGAAAAATTCCATTGTATGTATATACCACATTTTTTTATCCATTTGTCTGTTGTGGATACCTATGTGGATTCCATAATTTGAGTACTATGAATCATGCTGCTCTAAATATGGATATACATGGATCACTATAGTAATCTGACTTGAATTACTTTGCAAAGATATCTAGGAGTGGCATAGCTGGGTCATGTGATGGTTTCATTCCTAGTCTTTTGAGGAACCTCCATTAGTTGTACTAATTTGTAATCCAACCAACAGTATTTAAGAGTTGCCACCACCACTCTTTTAAGAACACTTTTATATTTATATTTATTCTCTAATGCCTATATTCTTCATTGGAAGTTAAAAATGACAGGGATTGTGTCTTGTACAAGATGCATTCTCAATGTTTATTTAATTATCTGCTTGCTAACACCAATAATAAAACTGTAGAGAAAGAACAAATTGCTTAAAAAACCATACCCTCCCACTCAGTACAAATGAGGAGACATGGGAAACTTAAAAGAAAAATTTGTGAGTAAAAAGATTACAGTATATTTATAATTATCTAGAATAGAAATTTCTATACATGCTCACAGGCAGCAACACCTGATAACTGTAAAGCACAAAAATCATTAAATTAAAAAAATAGAAGAAAAGAAAGTAACAAAACGTAGTTAAATAAAGGAATGGGAATGCTGTCAGTATTAAGCTTTTGCCATCGGGACAATTTAATCGTATGTTATACATCATTCTCCCAAGAAAATCCCCAGAAAGCAGTTGTTACATGGGCTTCACACGAGTTTTCAGAACATCAGGAAAAAGGTTTGCTGTGTAAGTTGAGAAACTGTATGCTTTCTCTCCTTGTTTTTTATCCTTTCTGATGTTGGGTAAAGAAAACTAAATCTTAACAGAAGGCCCTATAACCAGTTCTAATATAAATAAATTAGCTGCTGTCTTCATGTGTGTGTATGTGTGTATATACAATGCACATATATACATTATACATATATATTATACATATGTGATAGTTAATCTAAGTTGTCAACTTGACCTGATCATGACACACCCAAGATTATGTGATTTTGGGTGTGTAACA